>JAGDQP010016439.1:0-40556 GCA_022664845.1 Lepisma saccharinum
AAAGGTGTATTGTCACTAGTAGTTCAAGAGAATATTACGAAATGTTGAAAAAGTCGCCACCTTGGATTCAAAATATTGTATAGAATACACAGCAAATTTGGTAACACTATACATTATCATTTGTATGTTACTAAAATATTACATGATGTATCCAAGGACGCCATCTTGGATCCAAAATGGCGGACCTAAATAAACATTTTCCACACTGTTTGAGCTACAGATACGAAATTTGGCATAAAGATGCATTATGACGAGTAGTTTAGAGAAATATTACAACATTTGGGAAAAGTCGTCATCTTGGATATAAAATGACCGAACAAAATCCCATTTTGCACACCGTTTGCGCTGGATAAATGAAATTTTACTTGAAGTTGTACCATCACAAGTAGGTCACGACAATATTAGAAAGCTTTCAAAAAGTCGTCAACTTGGATCCAAAATGGCCGCCCTAGAAACCTAATTTCCAAATCATTGAAGGTAGAGAAACGAAATTTTCTTTGAAGGTGTATGACCAAGAGTAGGTTACAATAAATGGGGAAGACCTTCCTTTTGGGGGCGCAGCCCCCCTTGGGATTGTGCAGATGGATACCATGGTGGTGTAGTGCTGCAATTAGATTTTGGTTAAGATAAAGGTGGCACATCCTCTCAAAAGCCCTGACGTTGGGGGGCGAAAACCCTACGGGGCCTGGGGGGCAGCGCTCCCAGCGAAACAAAGCAAGTACATATATATTGTGGGGTATCGTTGAACAGCTCTTGATGAATAATCTGCAAATCAATAAATAGTTTCTCGATAGCTCTCATATAAGGCGAGATTTGAATTTTTTAAAATAAAAAAAAGATCTATCTCAGCCTGTAGGCCTACCCAAAGGGATTTTTTGTAAATCCTTTTCAAAAAACGGTAAGATGTAAGTATTCTCTTTTAATTCATCATCTTTAGCAATGTTCTGATGGAAGTTACAGGCATTTCCATGTAAGTTCAGCTTACTTTGCTGAACATGGATTTTTCTTTTCATCTTATCCCAACTTACGATTTATCTTCATTAATTCTCATTATAAAATTCTGTCCTGCTAGTTCCTCTTCTTCTTTTCAACCATATTTTGAATTATTCCAAACTCTTCAACACTCCCTAAATTCCTTGCGTTACCCAAAGTTCTAATATTTTGTTCCTTTGTTGCTTCTGTTATTGGTTGCCTCTAATTTACTCTTTTCCTAATATTTGCATTACATCTTTTATATTCTATCTAAACTATTCTATCGTTTTCATGTCCGCATTTCGAAGTCTTCCAAGTTTTCTATATTTTCCGTTGAGTATCTAAAATTAATAATTTCCTTTTTAAATAACTTATTTTAATAACTGTGGAAAACAACAGTCTAGTTTCGTAATTGAGAAATGTTATTTTTTCTCCTATTGTTCAGTTAAATTTTAGTAAACATTTATGAAAAATAAAACTTTATCAATGTGATATTTAATTACTTTGCGAAGGAAGACTGAGATTCCAACATTATCAATGGCGATTACAGTTCTTTAAAATAATTTTCCAGAAAGTAACTATTAGAGTTTTACTTGTATAAATAATGTTGTTGTGGTCCATGTTAAGGAAATGATACTCGTAAATAATACGATTCAAAACTGAACCGTACTGTAACCAAGAAATGTTATAAAGTTGTTCCCGATCTTCCAAATACCTTCTGCGTTGAAGCAGCCATCCCACTACTATTGTGTTGTATTCAATGAGTCCTTGAATTCTATTTCAATGGGTCAAACACTGATCTCAATTCATTCTGAATATGCATAACTAGTGTTCAAACAATACCCCTTAATCTTCAGTTTTATTAAGGGTATTTCAAAAAATCACAACTGGCTAAATGTGGCAAATGATGTGGATATAAGACAACCGTCGGTATTCATTTCTTTTATTTCTCACGCTGTTTAGGATTCAATAGCCGAAGAACGAATTTGGTAACGACGCAATTCATGATGAAATAACCAGTGATCATCACGTGACAATCTCAAAAAAATGTTAGTAACTTCTTGGACGATCCGAAAACAACGTGTCGAATAAATCTCATATTCTACAGATGTGGGCTAGTGATGACTCCTTTGTCTTCATAAACGCAAAACCTTTGCTTTTTTTTTTATCATTTCCACATGAACATTTTGATTTATCTTGTCTCAACTGTAATGACTTTTACGTATTCTAAAGCTTCAAAAAATACATTTTATAATTTAAAGTTCATTAATTAAAACTGAGAAGAAATGAAAAATTAACGGAAGAGTACAAATGCCAAACGTTCTAATTTTACAGGAGAAACAGAAAACAATAAATTTGGTTTTACATAAGGTAAGCCTTCCAACATAAAGTACACTGTTCTATGACACTACAGGAGTGTGCTTTACAGGTCACAATTGCAAGAGCCCTAGTGCTTAAGGAGACACGAACATAAATAAGAAGAACG
The DNA here is from genome assembly GCA_022664845.1 of Lepisma saccharinum. NCBI lineage: Eukaryota > Metazoa > Arthropoda > Insecta > Zygentoma > Lepismatidae > Lepisma > Lepisma saccharinum. Next base: position 2,459 of record JAGDQP010016439.1, read on the forward strand.
TTCTATGTGCCATACTAAGCAATCTTTGGTTGCAAGTGTCATTCAGCAGTTTACTGTTTGAATTCCTATACCTGTTGAAGCCCGACATTGTATTTACGATTGCAGCAAGTCAGAGTTACAGCAATATGACATTAGATAGGAGAAGATCAACTTTTTATTGAACCTTTCCTCCAAGTGAACCTACTCAGTCACAAGTTGGGTCGGGTCAGGTCAGATTGGATTGACTCATGATCGGTTAGGGTTGACCTTGTTATGCCCGGCTTTGGATTGAGAGTCAATTCGACCCGACCCGTTATGGTAACTGCCTTAATAATACTGAACTTCTAGAAATAGTTGTAAGTGTAGTGAATCTAATAAGTACATATGTTTAAAAACATAATCTCTTTATTTTAAAAACTAAACAGTATCTACTACCCTAATATGCCTTATATTTTGCATATGCCTTGAATATTTTCTCCAAACTTTTTTCCTATTCCTGATCAAATTAATTGCTCGTTTATTCCTTCATGTTTTCAAAGTACATCAAGGATCTATTTCTATTCGTGGTTACTTTCCTGGTATCCGGTCAGTTAGTTTATCGTACCACTTCATTGTAGAGACTTTGTTAAAAGCATATTTACTATTCTTCATTTCTTCTGATCTGTTTTCCTTCTTTACTTTGTATGTATGTTTTTTCTCTTTCCATCTATTTAAAGATTTTTCCTCGTATTTCGCATTCATCACTCTCTTCTCTACAAATACTTCGTGTCTCCCTAACTTCTCATATGACAAAAATTCAACAAGGCGAATTGAATCATACGTCAAAACGACTCCTGACAAAGTTCTGTCGCTTCTTTTATCTTTGTCACAAAGGAGATCTTTAGTCCCTGACAACTAACTCGCAATATTTCTTCACAATTCAGGTAGCTCTCTCTCTCTCTCTCTCCACCACTTACATGTCTACTCAACCGTTTATTCAGAGAAGGAACTTTTCCAACACTATGGAACAAAACTAATATTAGTCATATACATAAACAGAATATAAAAAAGTCAGTGTCTTCATATAGACCAATTTCTTTACTATCACCTCTGTAAATAATGGGTGAGAAAATAATGAAAGATCGTATCTACAAATTTACTGTCCCTCACAAAAATCCTTCACAGCACGGTTTCTTACCTGGCAGATCTTGCTTGACCAATTTGTCTACTCTATTCACTGATATCATTCAATAGATCTGCAATATTTCACAATTAAATATCTTATATTGCGACTTACGTTAGGCCTTCAATTACATCAGCCATCCATAACTCATCAATATATTAATCTACTAGGTTTAACATTCATGGGAAACTACTTCAACTATTAGAGAACAACCTTCATTGTAGGCAACAACTTGTAATAGTCTCTGGATCTTCTTCGAGCTTCATTCCCGTTCTCTCTGGAGTTCCTCAAGGGAGTGTTCTAGGACCGCTTTGTTTTTATTATATACTGATGACCTACCTAAGCTTTTTCAGACTTCTCAAGTAAGATTCTCCTATTCGCCGACGAATATAAACTTTACAGACAAATCTCTGCTCTCCACGATGCCTTAAGTTTTCAAGATAACATATCTCAATTTGTTACCTGGTGCGATACCGGGAATTTAAAACTAACTCCTCAAAAATATGCAGCTCTTTTTTCAACTTCTCTGGAAAGATACACCATCAAAAACGCAAATGTAAATGCTGTTTCTTCTCTCAGATACCTTGGTTATCTTATTGACAGTAAGCTCACTTTTTTCTGAACATATAACTCGAAGTGCTTTGAGGAAACAAGGCTTGCTCTACCGCTTCAAAGAGATTTGAAATCATTCTGCACTTAGTTTGTTTTACAAGTCCTATATGTCACCTAGTATTGATTATTGCTCGCTTATATGGTCCATGGCATATTCCACACATCTTACTAAGCTATAATATAAATTTCATTGCTACTATAGTAAAAGTCAGAGTTCCTGAATTACTTGTGTTTTCTAATGCAGATTTAAGGAAAATATTAAATATGAATTCACCCGAGCTCGTTGCGGCATTGGTGATCTCCTTTTCTTGCAAAAAATGGTTAGAGGCAATATTCAATGTGAGACCTTATTGTCACAAATAAACATTTGTGTACCTATTCCACGAACACAAAAATGTAGCCCCCTTTTACGTATACAAACCCAGAATAAACTTTTTCAAATGTCACTGAACAGGATAACCACGATATATAATTGTCTCCCGCAGATATTTGATATTTTTGCCTCTGAGAGCACTTTTAGGGCTCAGTTAAACAATTGTATTTGTAAATATTGTCATTTTGACGTTGTTGTACAAATTGTTATTTATCTTTTTGTTTCCTGTTAATGTTTCGATGAAAAAGCCCGACATGTAAGGTGTTTGAAACTTATTCGTTAATAAATAAATCTTTATTAACAAACAACATGAGCCCAAAGTGACTGTCCTTTTCCTTCTCATACAGTGGCTAGAACAAATGTTCAACTACTGAAGAACACAAAAGAGAGATAACGAATATATGACTTGAAAGTATTTGCCTTTCAAAGTAACAAACAAATTATTGTTGAGATGAGCTTTCATTTCATGACTCAAACAAAGAATACAGTAGTTTTCAATCTAATTCCTTTCAGCAATGACTCTCAAAGGTATCTGATGCAGTGCTTTTCCTTAATAGTAATTATGTTACCATTCTCCTGTTTTCCATCAAATGGTAAAAGCATGGAACATAATATCTTCTACTACTCTCCTTTGTTCTTCGAATTGATGGGAAATTGCATTATTCCTTTAAGGATAAAATAATAATTTTTGCTACCATAAGGGCATAAGGTATTTGGTCAAAATAGGTATTGATCCTATAATACTACCAATACTCCTTTGTCCTATAAGATGTTCAACCCAATATAACATGAGTGTGTTACAAGAGTTTTCAATTCAGCAACCAGTTTCTCTTAAACTGAAGGGTTAGCCTGAATGCTTAAAATAAACATATTCCAGTTTTACAAATACTAGATAATACTAAATGCAAATCAATAATCAGTGCTTTCAATTTGAAGGCTTGAAAATTTCCATTAAGGATGCAATACAATAAAAAGGAATTATAAAGCAAAATTTGGATCTATACTTTACTTCTCTCTGTAGCGGTTCTCAATATATTGTTAGCACGATTTTTTCTCTCTCTCCCAGAATGGGACAGTAAATTAAAATCACTGGTCCATTTCTATTCCCACAATCGCTCTACACAATCCCACAATAGGAAATTATAGATCATTGTTTATATTGATGGTATTGTATCAAAGTCTGAAATCAGTTTCTTCCTATTGCTCTAATGTTAACAAATATCACTGTAATCATTCACCTATCAGATACAACACGAGTCAGTGAATCGGCCTGAGCCTTAGATGCCTAAAAGCCATAAATAAAATTGAAACGAGTCAGTCAAGGCAACTCATACTAGTTTATATATACATTCTTTGGTTTAGACGCTAAAGTTTTAGTTTGTGTAGTACAAAAATGGTATAAGTTTAGGTTGTAGGTTTGCCATATTAAACAAGTAGGCGACATAGTTTCATCCGTCTTTTCTGCATTTACTGGTCATCAGAACAAAAAAGCATTTGAAGCAAATCTTTAAATAAGCATTCTGCACAAATGTAGGTCTTGAGCAGAAGCATGTGGGTCATGATGAACCAATATTGGTTTGTCATTGCCTACCATTGGGGAAAATGATGCTCTAAGAATAAGGTCTAAAGTGTAATGTGGCTTGAAGATTTCTTTTACCTTAAAGTATCTAATCCTGAGTGAGGCACTTCATTTCAAGACAGTAAGTATTAGCTCTTAAGTTTTAGAGAATATTTGTCACTTTTCTCCTTATATATTATATAAATTCCATTATACTGTGAATAAATATGTTTCCAAGCGGTTTTTTTTTTAAGTAAATTCAATGGAATAATTCCGTTTCTAGAGAAAAGTTGTGCAAAACAAGGTAAGATCATTCCTTTTCCGTTACATATTCATAATTATTAGGACATATTCTGCTTTCAACAAAATTGCATCAATGGATGATATGCAGGTGACAACCAGTACACAGCGAAAAAAAAAACATTCAACAGTAAAGTATAGGAGTTCACTAACATGCAGTTAAAAATGGCATCCATCTATAGCCTGTAAAACGGGATAATACCGAAAATCAACTATAAACCAGTATCATAACACTCAAAAGCAATGCCATTCACTGATAACGTGTGGATGTGACGTCATAAACGGTCCGTCCTCCTTCCTACAGTCTCTTATCTTAATTCATGCTCCAAAGTTCAAATTTTCATATTGATTGATGATTCAAAGTTCAAATATTCACACTTATGACCTTTCGAGCATTTGTATGTCTAAAAATCGTGAAGACTTTTGTATGCTTACTACTTACTACCCCTTATCTCTCTCTGCATTTATGCTTCAAAGTTCAAATTTTGACACCATTATGTCTCTTACCTTATGTTTCAAAGTTAAGATGTTGATACTAGTTTGACACTGCTACAACTCGCTGGTTAAGGTGCCGAGTATTGAAGGGACAAAGGGACGGACTCCTTGCTAGTGTTTAACGTAATCGGGCTGATGATAAACTCATATTGAGTGTCTATAGAGAAACAGAAACTTCAAGTACAGTTTATACTATGAAAATCAGAACTTGAAACTATTGGTGTTTTTGGTACTTCAGCAGCAATCCTGGGAAGCCTTATAAAACCGCTATGTCAGTCTGTCGACAACTTACAGCTCAGAAGCTTAATAGTAATTTATGCGGCATTGGATAGGTATCAGCAAGACGAGTTCCAATCCCTTATAGAAAATTTGATTGGTTGAGTGATTTCCGAGACATTGGAGATATCCATTACTATCTAGTAATTTAAATATAAGGAACACGTTGTGCTACAGTGATGCTTTAGATCTCGTTGGAAAGGTCTATACGACACGAGTTCAAACCCTCATAAATAATCGAAATCGGGTCCCTGCTGCTGCAGCTTGGTTGGTAGCACTTGTGCACTATCCCCCCGACTAAGCTTCACGTTACTTGCTTGAAAACATTGCTACTATTCGTAATATGTGTGACTTTGATATTTAAGTATATTTTTTCATACCCTTCTTAGCCCTGTTTTACTCTATATGTCTACCTATACTACATCTTCATTTAATTGTGGACTTCAAGTTAAATTGTTCCTGGTCTAAAGCTAGGTCCATTATGACTTGAAAATGTGTTGTAAATAACTTTGAAAGGGGGAATTCTGTTATGTACTTAATTTTAAGCAAGAACTTTAATTTGTTTTGGCCATCGTTCGTATATTATTTAAGTACCTTGTAAGGCTTATTAGTACACGATAAAAGGGTTCCACGACAAAGGAGCGACTTCAGAAAAGCGACTACAAATAGGGCGACAAACAGAAAGAGCGAGTTACAAAATGAGCAACCAACTAAAAATGCGAATGACAAAAAGAGCGACTACCGAAAGGGCGAATGCCAAAATAGTGAATGACAAAAAGAGAGACTACCGAAACGGCGAATGCGAAAAGAGCTAATGACAAAAAGAGTGACTACCGAAAGAGGGAATGGCAAAAGAGCGAATGTCAATAAGAGTTACTACCAAATGGCCGAATGCCAAAAGAGCGAATGACATATTTTGGTCATATGGTGACTTGTTAAACTAAGTAAGTAAACAGAAACTACATTTTTGTTTTCGCACTATCCTTGTAACCCGTAGTTTGGTAGGGTCACGCCTTTGGTAACTAGGTAGCGCTGCAGGGACTGTCAATGTGTCGTTAGCTATATGATAGTGTCGAAGAAATGAGTGAATGTCCATACAGTTCATCTTCACAGTACTTTTCAATGATAACGTTTCACTCCGTAGTGGGCCGGTCGACCAGAACATAACCATTACGTTCTTACTCCCAACGGAATTGCAACTACAGTGGGACAGTGAGTTCTACACAACTGTGATAATCACTTGCTGAGCTAAAGAATAACCATATGTTCTTTTCATTTGTAACTGTGTGGGAATGCTCGATAAGGAAATTCACCACCTCAGAAATTTCTTGTAACCTGAACTGGGCAAAGAGCTACATATTCAATATACGATCCCATATATTGCATTTTGATCTTCTGACTTCTAATTACATACCCTTCCGGGCTATTAAAACGAGTCATACAGGTAAGCACGAGCATAGAGATTTAACTGTTAAAAATGAATAGGTATATAAATAAGTCTCTGTTCTTCTTTACAATTTCGAAAGCAATGTTTATTGGTATTAAACAGCATGTACAGCCACATGTTTACTGAACAATAATTCTCAGAAGTACCTATTGACAAAGTTGATGCCCGCGCGACATCCCAACCCACTCCTCGGCGACCAACATTTACACATATTTGCTTTCTCTTCTCGCCGGTATGATGAGCGCCGGGCGATCCGGTCATGTCATTTTATACTTTATTTAGTATATATTGGTTAAATCCATTCTCACATGCAACTTATTTCATGTTATTCAAATGCCCTGCTACTTACCTGTAGAAAAAGGCTTTATTTTTCAAGAATTGGTTTCATCAGCCGGCAGGTATCTTAATAGAGAGAGTCCTCGGTTGGTGTAGGATAATATATAACTACTACCACAATTGTGCTTTCTCTAAAATGATATGGTAAAGCCACCCATTTCTAATATTGATACATTTGATTACGTTTTGTGTTGTAGATAACTATGGAGAATTGTTTTAACTTTATCGGAGTATGCTCGGTAAAGGCCCCGCGACAAAAGGGCCCGATTCAGAACGACCTCGCGTCTTATAATCTTGTCTATGGTTTCTGTACAGTTTCTAGTATGGCGTTCATTATTTTTGGTGAATAATGTGTTGATCAAAAGGTGAAAAAATGGGTTTAGTAAAAATTTGCAATGTTGGCTTCATATATATAGAAAACTAATTTAAATTTTGACGACCGTTTGCTTTCAATCAATATTGTATTAAATGCTTTTACACCAACGTTATTTTCCCCTCATATACACAGTGTATTCTATAGATATCTTCTTAATCTTTATATAAAATCGATAGTAACACTGTGTGTGGGCTAAAAATATCCAAACGGCTTCACAGATTGAAGTGATTTTTCGATCATAAGTTGCTGTTTTGTAGCTCTAGGTTTCTGTGTGGGTAATTTACCACTAGGATATGACAGTGCCAGTTGCCCGCACCGTGCAATGTAAATAGATTGGAAATGAGCATGCATTTATAGTTTTTTACTGTTCTCACACCACGAAGTAAAATAGAGGGCGCACTTGCTTGTATTATTTAAGAACGAAATTTCTTGACACTATTATCATAAAATAAAGACTTTATTGTCTTTCGAAATTAAATATAACAATTTTGAAGGTAAGAGACTGTTTGAAGTATCAAAGCCAGTGAATTTGATCTTTTATCACATTTCACGTATCAATAGCCATCATAATGTATATAATATGATGTAATGATCTAACGGCACGTATCCAGCCCTTAGACCCACAAACAAATATAAATAGCAGCATCCCTTTAATCAAACACTTAGAAAAATTCAGAAATGTTATTCTAATTGCCGACTTAAACAGTCAGCATTCATTAATGGGAGACAAAAAAACAGATGACAATGGAGGAATCTTATTTAGACATCTACTACAATCACCTTTCATCAATGTTAATGTTGGACCTACCCGATTCATGAACAATGTTGAAACTGCGCCGGACAGAATTCTCTTGTCTCCTGCTATTCATAACAAAATTATACATAAAACGGTTCAAAAAAGCCTCCCCACAAACCATGGCGAAATATACATCCACTTCCGACTACAATTAGACAAAACTCAGAATGTAATTATGCGCACTAATTATAACAAAGCTAATTGGGAAGCATATCAGCAAATGATACAACTAGAGTTAGAAAATATAGATACTCCAATCATAAATACAGACGACATTAACAAGGTAAACGATAAAATTATACAAACATTGCAGTCTGCACTTAAACAAACGGTTCCAAAAGAGAAGATTATTATGGGCGCAGAAAGATTACCAGCAGATTTAGTGCAACTAATCAGAAACAAGCATCAGCTATACAGAGATTTTCACAAACGTCCCGCAGATTATTTAAAACAAGAAATTAACCAATTAAACAAAATCATCAAAAAACAAATCAAACTGTTTAGAGAGCGAAAAACTAATGAACATATATCTATTTTGCAGGAAGAGTATTACAAAACCCCTAAAATGTTTTGGAAAACCATTAAAACAAAAAACAACAAAACAACAAGAAAGATATTACCAGCCCAAATAGACAACATTCCTATGACAGATAATAAAGATTTCACAAACATTTTCTACAACAAATTTAAAGAAAAAACCAAAGACGATCGGGATTATCCTGAAGAAATCCAGAGGGAGGTAGTAAGAAGATCCGAAAATATACGTGCCATAATAAATCATTCCATAGACATTATTGAGTTAGATAGGCTCGATTATAATGACGGATTCAGTGACATACTTATTGATGAAATTTCCCAAGAGGAGATCGTCGGTGTGTTGAAGAAGAAGAAATCAACGGCTCCAGGTCCGGACTCCATACCGTATATCGCACTAAAGAAAGCTCCTAATATTTTATTTAAAATTTTGACACGGCTATTTAACGCATCAATTAGAACTGGTTTTTTGCCTGAATCTTGGAAAGCAGCCTTCACTATTTTTATTCCGAAGGCGAACAAAAGTAAATCTAATTCTGATAATTATCGTCCAATAACACTAACCAACACTATTGCTAAATTATGTGAAACAGTCATTACTAAAAGATTAAACCTATATTTGGAAGAAAAACACTTAATCACCAATAGCCAGGCAGGATTTCGCACAAAAATTTCCACAATAGATCAGCTCATCAGAATCACCACGGACGTCCAGAGAGCATTGAATAAAGGTAAAAAAGCTGCAGCGGTCGTTATGGACTTGACCGCGGCGTTTGACACCGTCTGGCATGACGGACTCCTATACAAACTCTATTCATTTAACTTACCAACAACCATTATTCGTTGGCTTAATAACTTCTTAACTAACAGAACCACTCAAATTAGAACGGAGGACGTTCTCTCAGAAAAAATATACATTGAACGCGGTGTCCCGCAGGGTGCGGCACTCAGTCCGACCCTTTATCTAGTATATGTAAATGACACTCCCATACCTCACAATAATCATACAAAACTAGGACTGTTCGCCGACGACACTGCGTATTGGACCAGTACTCGTACTGTGGACGTTGCAATTAAACAACTACAGGCAATAACAAATGAATTTGTTTTATGGTGCGAAACATAGAAGCTGCAGGTGAATCAGAACAAAACTCAGTTCATTCTTTTCTTTCCGTCAGGCAGAGGAACTCGTAAAAACAAAGAGAAATTTAAAAAAATCACAAATACAAAAATCAAAGCCCAAAAAACCGCAAAGTATTTAGGAGTTACACTTGATCATAGGTTAAATTTCAAGATGCACATCAAAGAAAGACGAACAAAAGGACTCAGTACCACAATTTACTTAAATCATATTTTCGATCAGAACTCTCACTGACCATCAAAATTAGACTTTACTTAGCAATATTAAGACCTATGGTCATGTATGGTCACGAACTATTTCACTCCGGCATAAACCTAGATAAGATAGAAAAATTCGAAAGATACTGAATACGGTATATGGAAAGATTATGGACTGCGGACAAAGTTCAGTTGTACAACAGAATTCCCATAGTTCCCATTGATTCATATTTGAAAGAACGTAGGAAGAGGTATATTGAGAATGCAAGACACAAAAACTTCATACAGGAAAACCTACCAGATCACATTGATGACAGAAATAAGAGACATATTATAACCTATAAAGAACTACTTTCATATTTAATTAAAAAAAAAAAAAACAGGAACATAACAGCGATAAGATCAAAACATCATACTTAAATCTTCGTCATGGATGCAAAAATGAGCTCTTAAAAACTTTTACAAAAAGTACTTTGGATGACAACATATATAAATTTTCTCTCAACACCTTCATCTACCTAATCATCCTTCATCCTTTTTGCAGTTTCACCCGACTTGAATTCTGGCAATTTTACTTATAAATGATTTGTTCTTCTGGATAATGCTTTTAGGCTCACTCAAAATAATCAAAAGGGGAAAAGTGGATTTTCTAGGGGTTTGCTTGGGGCGTTGCCTGGGCCCTGGTGCTTAATCCGGTTCATTTCAAATACTAATATAATATTTATTCTAAACAATTATATAAAAATAACTCGAAGGACGAAAGTAGCTTATCAGAGCTAGAAGTCCAGCTACGGTGGCCCTGCGGGCCCTTAGCATTTACTTTAGCGGCGGCCCTTAGATCAGATTAGTCATTGAATTTACACGCTTAACTGGTTGCTTTAGATTTGTAATATCTATATCTTCCCTGTCGCTTGAGGGATTCTTACGAGAGACAGTTTAACTTGGAGGAATGGATCTCATGATTTTGTAATCTCTCCTCCAGACCAAGAGGGATTCCTATAAAAGACCTTCTCTCTATAAAGGGCGGATTATGTAGTTCGGTAATCCTTCCTCCTGCTCAGGCGACCGTCTCTCTACAAGGTAGGGAACCTTTGTCCCCCAAACCTTACCTAACCTCTCGAGGGATCACGCCGTCGAGGAATATCCTTTGCAGCGTTGTGGTCTGCTAAGCCTAGTTTCCTTCCTACACCAGAAATCCCAGTGTCCAAACTAGCCCACTACGTTATTTAGTCGAACATAAACAAGAACTTACTGGCAAGGTGTTACAAGGGGGTGAAATGTAAAAATAGTCAAAAACGACCAATCTTATTTTTCAGCTCGCTGAGATGAACGTAGTACTTCTCATGCCATTGAAGGCCAAGATCAGCCCTATCTTAGCGCCCCTTGGGGTGGGAAGGAGATAAAATGTAAAAAATAATTTAAAACGGTCATTCGCTCTTTTGGCATTTGCCCTATCGGTAGAAGCTCTATTTGTCATTCGCTCTTTCGGTAGTCACTTTTCTGTCATTCGCTCTTTTGGCATTCGCCCTTTTGGTACACACAGAAAAATCGATCCATCAATTTTAACTATACAGGTCCAGTTAAGGCATTTGTGGTACCGTCAACAAAACATCTGTTACTACGAACTGTACAAGATTAAACTTGTATCGTACATACAGTGATACTGAACAACATATTACCAAGAACTGAACGATGTTTAGTTAAACTCCACCAAAACATGTCTGATGCCAGTTACTATGTATTATGTAAGCTGTTATTAAACATTGCAGTAACAGGCACCAAATGCGTAGTGAGAAGAACGCAACTGGGCGGTTATAGTTGATGCAGTCATACATCCAGTGGAAAGTATATTCAATGAATGTCTTCGAAATTGGCAGCCAGTTTGTTTGAGAAATGTCATCGACCTGAACAGTAAAGTAAACGTCATTAGGATACTCTTGAGGTGTCTCACTTCTGTAAAATCACGAATCAGTCTTCGTCATAGCTCTATTCTAACACAGGATCAATTAATAAAATGCCCACGTCTCGAATAATTAAAGACTACATAAATGTATTTACTTCAGAAACTGTTACCATAACATAAAAGGACTAGTAAAATGTCCTCCGTTTAAAAGAGAAAACGTAGAGTGTTGGACAACAAGGTAAACAAGCAAGTCTGAAGGTCGTGAGTTAGAACCCCACTCAAGACCTCTCCTTTTGACGCTCGTCAATACTATTTTACTATATGAGTCCAGTAACAGGCACTATAACGACTGGTACACTGCTTACTGAACGTATTGTTCAGTTCACTGAATACCTTTAACTAAATATGTTCAGTTCTCATAGCAGAACGTTGGGCAGGTTCATCTCGAACTATATGTTTGACTGCCTACAACTGAACGTTCAGTGATATTTTTTTTTGTGTGTGTGTGTAAACGCAATTTTTGCCATTCGTTCTTTTAGCTGTAGCTCATTTTGTAAGTCGGCCTTTGTGTTAATCACCCTACTTGTAGTCGCTTTTCTCGAGTCGTTCTTTTGTCGTTCGATCTTTATACGTTCGATCTTCTGTCATGATAAAAGTACGAGATGTCTCTTTGAAAATCTTTTAATGTCATTTTATCATTTCCAATAATTCCAAAAGAAAATAGAAGCTGGTATCGAAACTCAAATCATTAAATTGCTAATCCCTAAGTAAGTTACTTAATCATTTTCTCTGTTTTAAAAGAAAAAAAATTGTTATTAATTTCGTAATGCAATGTTTTAACAATTTGTGTCTACTATATTCAAAGAAAGTACACTGACCGTTTTCCAGGGGTTTCTTCAGTCACACCAGCATAATACCGGTCCAATTACAGTCTCAACTTCCTTCCCAAAATTTGTCCCCTATGCTACTTCTACCTGAGTTCAAGATACCTAAAGGCCAGTCATAAATAAGTGTCTCTTCAAATATTCCTAGAACGTAGCTGTGTTGCATTAATTACTACAGGAAAACATAATGGAAACAGCAATATTGCATGTTTAATGAGTAAGCTTTTCTGATGTTCATACAAATCTTACACCTGCTGTCCAAGTTATGAAAATACTTCCTGCTCAAAGAACTCTTTTCTAGCTGGTGTTCCGTGAGGCAATCAAATATTAATCCCGTTAATAACGAACAAAAAATTCTACATGGAATTGGGATCATCTCATTGCACCTCAATGAATGATGTTTTATGTTGATATATTTAGTATAAGCGATAGTATGCAGATATTGTGATTTATTTTATATATATGAACAATATTTTACAATGAATACTACCGATTTCCAGTGTTAAGGTATTAGTGTTCAGATAACACATAACATAATTTAATTGATAGGAATCCAATGTTCATTTTAAACAGCTCGCTCAATTGAGATAGTTTATTTCGTCCTTCAGAGTAAATAGTGGGTATTTCCTTTTACTGCAAAAGAAAGGAATGAATAGTCTGTATTTTTAACACTGGAGGTCTCACTGCTAAGTGAAAACCATCACTGATAGTGTAATTTAATATCTTGAACAAGTGATTACTACGACAAACACAATTACTGATCCTTGTATTATGTATAGAATATTTAATGCATTCATTGGTGATCTGTTGCCATCTTGTTTCAGTAGAAGGTAAAGTTATTGTAATATCACTAATGCTATAAGGTGATACAATTTGAATAGATCCTGGGATAATAATTCACCTATTAATTCTTATTTCTATGCTCCAGTTTTCCAACATGTATAAGAAGTTCTGACCTTTCTTTTACGGTTACTTTATTTTTTGGAATACTCTGTGTCTTATTTGAGAATATTGTGTTCAAATTGTTTATTTCAACTTGTTTTATTTTAATTGTCTATCGATATGATAATATTGTTTCATATTAGTATAATTATTGTAGTTAACATTGCGTTAAATGTAGTGGACAAAGAACAAAACTGATCTCTAGCGGCGACGGCTCAATCTACTGGCATAAAAATTTATGATGGGATAGAGTAAAATCTTGCGCATCTAACCAATAAATTAAATTTGGGGTTGTGTCGCTTTTCTCTCATGTGCGATATTACTAATACATTTTTCTCTCATGTTCATTGAAAATAATTTATCATCGAATGAAGAATATAAATATGGAGCTTGTTTGCAAAAGGTATCAAATATATCTCATCAAATTGTTGAGCAATTGGAAAAAACATGTAGAGTTCCTAAAATTAAAGTTACTTGTTTATTTTTTCCCTGCATACGTTAAGGAAACAAAGTCAAAGTCACAAGCAATACACAAAGTAACTTTGTTTTTTAGGAATTCTACAGCTTTTTTTATTTCCTCAACAATGTGTTGGGATGGATTTGCTACATTTTGGAAAGAGGCTTTTCAAATATCCTCTCTTCTCATTTAGTGCGTTGAGAACCCCCTCTAAGCTTCTCTCAAATCGAGTTATTATTCATATCATAAGCTGTTGAGAGAGATGAATAATAACACAATACAATTTCCGTTTTCTAAAAGAAAATACTCCATACTTTCAAGATAAGGAAGATAGGTTTATACATAATATAAACCTATTATACATATAGGTTTATCACACGTATACAGAAACCAGGGTTAATAACATCTATAGCTTAAATAATCTCAAATTTTATTTTGTATTGTTTATGCTAGAACATGTACACTCTAATAAAGAAACAACATTTGATTTAATTTTAATTTATTTACAGAAGCCAGTAAAAACTAATTTATTTCTCACATAGCCTTATTCATATTCATGCCAACCAGAGGGAGAGTTTTTTAGAATAAATTTTATTCAGGAAGAGCTGGAACAGCGCTCAAGAGACGATACAAAGGTCCGTTGACATCCTGAAGTTCAGACAGAAGAGACTGTAGTTGCTCTGTGACAGCTGCTGTCAAGTTAATCTCCGTAAGCGAATCTTCGAGACTATCCACAACCTGGTAAACGACAGGAGGCATTTCAGTTTGGTCTTCTCTTGGACATGCAGACGCATCACCGAAGAAGACAGCAACTTCAGAATCTTCAGTTTGTTCGTTGATAGTGAGAGAGAATTTGGTTACCAAAGTTAGAACATACTTAAGAAGACGACTTAGTTTGTATCCTGACAAATTCAAGGATGCGACCATGTAGTCAACAGCAGAGCCAGATGTGCTTGGATTGTCATTGCGTCCTCGAACGCCAGACAATATCCCTTCAGTAAAACCATTCAACATCGTGGACAACAAATCTTTAACTGCGACATCATCATCCTGGTAATCCTTGCTCTGTGGACCAGCAATCATATATACTATAAAGTCAAATAAATTACCGAGAAAACCTTTGTAATTTTCACCATTTTGTCCTATCAAAAATGTTAACAAGCTGTCAGCACTGCCGCTAGTAGATAAAAGTCTATTATAGATATTGTCTACATCGTACATAACGTTTTGCAATGTTGTAGTTTCTTCAGGGTTTTCTAGCAGTGGCGTATAATCATTTTGTTGATCCAAATTTTGTTCTAATAACTTTTCAAATTGCCCTGCATTTACTGGAGTTTTGTCCTTTGTAATGCCAGAGAAGAATCCAGAAATAACTTTGGTGACATCTATTGGGACACCTCGTACGTACACGATGGATCCATTTGCTGTTTTCGCTGCATCGACTGCGTCCTTTAAAATATAGTAAAAACTGGAGCCTAATAAACTTGACAAATCGCCTAATTTTTTATTTGCTTCTTCTTTGGTGACGGTATCTTTGCATTCATTTGGGGCTGGAATTCTGACTGCATAGTTGACCTATAAAGAAAAGAAAGCATTTTTTTAAAAAATATCAAACATATTTTGGGAAGAGTGTATGCGTAGACATGTAAACTTAAATATATAGTTTCATACAAAACATTTACACAAATCTTGTCTCTGAGAAAAAGTATTTAAAAAACATTATTCCCAGCAGAAAATTGCATTTGTTATTGATATGGCGAGGAGTATCAAATTAAGCTCTTAATCGTATAACAGAATATAATCCCACATTCAAACCTTCAAATGGTGCAAAAGAAGTTTATTATCTCGCTGAAAAACTAGTCAAGTCCAAATATGAGACTTTTACAGAGAACAGAATAAACCTTGCGTAAGCAGTGTTTTGAAGCGAATCAGTGAAACACTTAAATCGTTTTCAACTATAGGGAGATTGTTTGAAAGTAAGGTGGTATTATTTTATAAGCTTGCTGCTAGGAACCTTAGTGTTGTAGGGTTCCACTATTCACAGCGGAAAAAGTGATATTTTGAATTCAATCTATGCTGCTGGTTGCGATCTCCTGCGACAAGACAGTGTGAAGTAAATTAAATATTACATTCTTTATAAAATACTGCTAAATTCTCTTATTTTACCCCACTTCTGGCTTTAAAAACTGTTGTTATTAATATAACCATGTTTCTTTGTTAAATAGGGAGTACTTGATTCAGTATTAATTGTAAATGAATAATATTCATTTTCATCGTTATCCAGTGGAAAATAACGTGTAATTAGATTAACTGTCTGTCACTTATAAGCACGTAATCAAGTCTAGTAACATTTTAATTAACTACGAATTAAAGAGCGAAACGTTATACAGAAACAAAGATACTATTTTACATATCAGTATCAACTTATTTCTGTTTCCTTTCGAAATGCAGGTGTTTTAATTGTATTTGAATTATGTTTTGAAAAGTTTACTAACTTGAAAACGTAACGCACCATTGTTTTACAGTCCTACATATTTTGTGAATAAAAGGATAAAAATAGAACTCATTTTCAAATTCAAATATCCTGGAAGAAGTTTTTAATAACATTGAGTTTAATGTTATTCTCTAGTGACCAACAGGAGAACTAAAACTCCTTCTTTTAAATTTATTCTGTAGTCACGAATGAGATAATGAAAATCAAAGAAAAATTAGTTCATTTACATATGAAAATCACATAAAAATAACACGCTTTGTTAATTTTATTGATTTTAGAGAACGTTATAAAAGTCCACAAATAAGATAGCATATATTGCACACCAAATAATGATTTACTTGTGATGGATGCCTGTTATTTTTTGACGTCACTCACGTTCCTTATGATTTGGATATCATTGTATAACACTAGTCTGCGACGATTTCATTGCAGCGTTCCAATATACATTTTAAGTATTTTTTTGCATCCTGAATCATGCCTGGTTTCTTCACATCACTTGCTTTATTTTTAATAAGGACAATGGACCATGCATGTTAAAGATTTGTGGATTATATGAAGATTATCGCTTTAACTGAATAGAAAACTTAACTTTTCTAACTAGTTAAGGTAAATAGCAAATCGTGCGGAGCAGATAATTCTTATTTTTGATACAATTTTTTGGTGGTATAAGAGCTGTTATTTCTGAGCTGAACATATCTGCTGAAGTGGTTACTGTGTACAAGTGTTAGCTTAGTGTTTGTAACCTGACAGAAGCGTTTGTTTGGACAAACCTCAAATATCGACGTACCACGTCGAGGCTGCAGGACTAATCCACATACATTTTGTTATGTATGTGTAGCTTTCGTGGCAGTGAAACAGCGATAAAAGATGTGCTCGTAACAAAATGTTCGAACAGTTCTACTTCGGTATGAGTCTGGGGGATCAAGGTAAATCATGGGCACCTCATACACTTTGTAGAACTTGTACAGGGAAATTACGTCAGTGGGTGAAGGAACACCGAACAGCATTGGCGTTCAGAACACCTACTGTAGAGTGATCCTGCAAACCATAGCACTAATCGTTAATTTTGTTCCGTTAATGTGAAGGAGTTTAATAGCCAAAATAACAGCAATATTGTGTATCCAAGTAACATCCTGTCCGCCATAGGAATTTTGTTAGATCAGTAGTCACGAGCGACGAAACACCTATGCTTCCTTTATGAGTGAGACAGTCAAGCCAGATTACAACATTGACCCAAGGACCCAAAATAACTGGACAATTAGTGAATCTTAGGGTCGAAAAACATACAACGTAGAAGTATGGTTGAACCTATCATCATGTTGTTCCGTCCTCTTCATATAAAATCATTACTAATGAAGCAATTTGTAAAGCCATCCTGAAGGAAAGTGCTTCAAATACCTATGTCACAGGCTTCCAGGAATTAGAAACGTGAAAATCAAGGAGGGTAACTTCGATGGTCCAGATATCGGAACAATTCTTTTTGATGCTGAGTTTGAGGACATATTCCCAGCAGAACGTTCACTATGGCAAGCTTTTAAAGAGTTAGTGAGAAATTTCCTTGGTAAAAGAAAACAGTCCAAAACTACCAACAACTGGTGATCAAAATGCTGCTTCTTTTCGGTGAGTTAGGCTGTAACATCAGCTTGAAGGTACACATGTTGTATTTCCATCTAGACTGAGATAGATTTCTTAGCGAAGAACATGAATAAACATTCCACCAGAAACTCAAGGAAATTGAACGCATATATCAAGGCAAATGGAATAGAGTAACATTCTTGCGGATTTCTGTTGACTGTGGAAGAGAGACTACATTGTTAGTACTTAGGAGAAAAAGGCGAAGACAAATCATTCTCAGAGAACAGTAAACAGTATGCGAGTAACAACAAGAATGAAACGCAGTAGGTATCTTAATGCTGTGACGTTGCAATGTGTCTTTCATTTTTGTTACCTTCTAATTGATTTTGGCATATCATATATATTTTAAACAGTGCTGAAGTTGGGTTTGAACAAACCGGAACGGAGTTTCTCCATAATTAAAATCTAGCCTACAGAGTAACGAAATAATTGCCCGAAGGTACTAACGCAATAATCTCAAATATATTTCCGAAATATATTTTGGCAATAAATTTAATTTGAACTATTCTAGGTGATCTTGTTTTTTTTTTTTGTCGTGGCAATTTATATTAACTATATATTATATTTGTTTTTTTTTTTAGATAAATCACCACTACCTACCAGTCTTAAGTATTTCATTTCTTATTGGTTATGTGAGTTGTAGCCATTTTTATGAGTTATGACGCTCTAAAATCACATCCTTCATGTAGAAAGGTAGATTGATTTGTTTTCGCTACTGCAAAATTCAGTAAAAAAATGCCTCTGTATATATTTAGGGGGGTTTATGATTGTACCTTTCCTCCTAACATCTTTTTCCAATTCCAGTAGTACTTTACAGTGATGTCAAATATATGAAGAGTGTATATGGCATCATATTTCTGTGAAAAACAAACTTAATAAAAGTGTGTGAGAGATCAAATATTCCTGATTTTTGTCATCAAGGCACTAAATACAGATATACCCTATTTTAATTAAATTTTGATTTTCCACTAGAACCTGATGTGATATAGGAAAATTGACTTCAGTTTCAGATTCAGTACACCGAAAAAAAGTAACAAGTAACCTCTTTAACTTTATGTAATGATCCGAAAGTTGAAATTCGCAGACTAGTGTAATCTATTGATATCATATGTCAACCTGAGACGATTTGTGTAACCTCATGATTTGGTTATTTTGATTTATATTGTTTCCTAAAGTATTGTCCATTCTTCATGCTGAATGTTAACTATCAAAACTTCTAGTATATATAAGCCAAGAATATTTAAAGTTTTTGAATTACATATGTATTTCAAACCATATGATAAAAGAATAACATGTATAAGCAGAACTCCAATTCGTGCTGACTTGCCAGAGTTTATCTTAAATCTTCTTCCCTCAATCATGCGTAGTTTGTTAAGTTATCTTGACTCATTTCACATCATTTTTAAACAAATTCTTCATTTTAGCCAGTCTCTGATCTATTCTAACAGCGCCATTGCCTTTACTTAAGACGATCAATTATTTATAAGAACTAAGTCAGGAAACTTTCTTGTTTTCGACAAGTAACACGAGATAAACAAAAGTTTTGAAGTGACGTGTTGAGACAATAAATTTCTGATTTATTTAGAAGTATTTGATTACCTCTTTTGTACATACTGTACATGTACATCTAATACAAATGTTCAACCTTCTTTATCATAATAGAGAACGTAGTTAAAGAGGTAGCCAACAGATCACACTACGCGTTTCCGTGAATCTTTACAGCGACAACTATATCTCTAATACTACGAACAACAACTGTTCAAATCTGCTTAATTATTTTAATTTCACAGCTTCTGAAAACTTTTCTTGTACAGCATGTTTTGAGATATATTAGCCATACTCATTCCAATATTATTTATTTAACACAATAATACTAGGTTGTATAACTATAAATACCGTAGAACCCTCATGTTTCGTTACATATGCAATTTTTAACACGATTTATCAAACTGTCGTATTGGATATTTTAATTCACTCGATATTTTATAATTTTCTAAATTATGAATACAAGTTTCATGATTTTAACGTTCTTCAAAGATTCTATTCTTTCATACGTTCATAAAACTTTGATTTACAATATACATGCTGTAAACATTTCGGTTGTACTTGTTCAATTTTAGTACAACAGTATTTCCCAACTAAGTTCCGTTCCACAGAAGTACATTGAAGTTTACTTTTAACCATTTATGCTTCAATTTTCTTAATTTGTCTAGAATTACTAAATAGGATTTCCAGATAATCCAATAATGAATTAAAGCTTTATTTTAGTACTAAAAGCAACTTGTTTCCCAACAGCACGCGTCAGGGATACTGCAGTTACTACCACATCTAAAACTACTTCTACTACAATTACTAGTAGATCAACAACAGCTACTACTACACCTGCAGTTACTACCACAACAAAAAAGTGTGTGATCACACTAAAAGATCTTTACTGTATCTTACATTTAATGATCTCAGAGAGTAGTATTGGTAACAAACTGACATCACAATTTAAATGTTTGAAAATATACTTGTAGTTGAGTAATTTTCTAATAGTAGATGGCCCTCATAACATGTTTTGTTGAACTACTTTTAGTTGTGATAGTATTGTGACTAAATACTCAGAGATTACAAATTTTCTTTAAACATTTACTCTCAATTGCTCTATTCTCTGTACGTATGTAAAGTATGCTAGTACTTCCAACTATAAGAATATAATTATGACTTTTCGGTATTACCCATCAAGACAATTGAAGTGCTATCAAGGAAAGGATACTTAAGTAACATGTACGCATTTAATTATGATTATTCCCTACAACGTTTTCTTTTCATTGCACATTTTATCAAGAAAGCATGATTTTATTTTTACTGCAGTACTTTCCAGGAATCTTATACCGTATTATTCCGAAAATAAATCGACTTTTGTCTTCAGGATCTCTGTCGGAGGAAAAATGATATTTTTCCGAATATAAGTCGAGTATTATGAATGAATGGAAAATGGCTTGATCATTCTTAAGGATAAAAGGCCACGGTAGATAGTGCATTTTGGTTCTTGCTGTCTATGTTCATATTTCTTTTATTTTTGTTGCTGCAATTCTTCCAGTGACAGCACAATATGTATTGTCGCAGGTATTGAACAATCGTAAGGAGTCAAAATAACCACTACAAATTGACATTCCCCCACTTTTATTGTATAAATAAGTTGAAACAACAAAAAAGAAAACAGAGGAAACACTTCCAGTACCAAGCAGTGAAGGAAATTAAAATTTGAAAGACGATCCCGAATTTAAGTCTACCTCGCATATAGGTCGAATGCTAATTTCGAGCTTTTCCACTTAGGAAAAAGGTCGCCTTATATTTGAAACAGTATATATTCAGCCTGGCATACTACTTAAGGTTTGACGTGATATAAGAATTTATGAAGATGCTTTGTACTGGCGTTACAAATATACTGTAAATTTGTGTAGACTGCTAACTCATTACACAAAGTAGTTGAAATACAGTGGATGAGATTTTGATAGGAAAGAGGGCAGTTACACACCTCGCAAGTTTGAAGGCAAAGTAGATGGTAGATATGCTGATACGCTGACAATTGATTCTTTAACTTTTAAATATTGTTTCAGCCTCAGAAAACCCTTCCAACGCAAGAACACAGAGAATATTATACAATAACCTACTCGTAGTAAACATATCTTCTTCACAGCTAGAAATTGTTAAGAAAGAAATACTATTTTAAGTTAGTTTAATAAAATGATACAATTTGTTCCCAGAGTTAACATTCAACAGAGTCACCAGCATTGTCAACCAGATTCTGTAAGTGTTTGGGAATAACCTCGACTGAGTTCAGCAGGATCTCCTATGATATCCGAATGCTCTTCTCTATAGTTCATTCAGAATTTGAGGTTTAGTGCGGTGAACGTCCTTGTTCATACCCGCACAAGAAGTCGCCTGGGTTTAGTCCTGTACTTAGGACCATTAATAAGGGCCCCATTGATCCAACGAACGTCCTGGAAATTATTTATCAACAGCTCACAAACAGTGATTGTAAATTGAGACGGGACACGATTTGTCATGCAGTTAAAATAGATTTGGACAAAACAGACTAATTTTCATCTTGTAACATGGATAGGTATGACTCTGCTTTCATTTTGTTACCAACCCAAGAAACGGATTCACAACCTAACTTGGGGTCACTTTTAAGAATGACCCTTGGATCCTTTCGTACCCAGTACTGACAATTGAGGCGCTTCACAAAATCCGCATATAAGACAAAGCGTTATCGCTTCAAATGATGTCGGAGAACGGGAGACAATCTTTGTTCCAAGGATACATGCTTCCTCTACATCTTATACGTGACAATATTCTTTCCTATACAATTACTAGCAGTAATGCATTTTTTAGCGATGAAAATTTCATTCCCTCTTTTGAGCGATTCGGACAATGTGGCGGAATATTACAGAGGTGACCTGAAGTGTTGATGTATTTGGATTTCGGGTGAACATATACTGTAACGTCTGCATATTTTTCACCGAACAAATCTTTCACCGAACCCATTTGACCGCTACTTGTCAGAGATCGCATAGTCACCTGCTTAGAATAATAATTCTTGATGGTCTTGTAAACCACAGTAGCGTGAGGTCCGTGTACCCTTAAGCATTATCTTTGCTATTGTTTAATGTACTAGCCTACTTGGTTACAAGAGGTCAACTGAGTTCGTTTACGTGGTGGTAGCAATCGTTGCACGATTTTGAGCCTTTCTTGGGCACTGATACCTAATTCAAAACGTGCAATTAAAGAAGCGAGAGTAAATTATACTACCGTAATGATCACAATATATTTAAATTGATATAAATTTAGTACTTTACTAATTTCAACAGCATCACTTATCACCATCCGTTTATTGTACACTGTACGAAACTAGACCCTGGCCGCCTACCAGCAAAGCACCAATCGTATCTAACGAATCGTCTCGCCCTGCGTTCAACTCTGGGGTCAATGTTCCTCTGAATGCGTTCCCAGAAGTAAATTCATTTTCAAAGAACTTTGCAACTAGTAAGCATTTAATGAAGCCCCTTATTTCCGAAATGCTGAGGCTGCTAGCCTAATGATCGAAACATATCTGATTCGTGTTTCTCTAGTGAGAGAGGGTGTTATTGTATTCCCAGATGCAGAATAACGTCTTATGTTCCCAAATACATTACGTAACTAACACATGAAACTAGTTTTCGCAATTTAAAATGTAAGTTTAAAAAAGGGACACAAACGTCTTTAAACTAGGGATAATTTCTTTCACGCTACTTCTCTCATGAATACCTTTAGATAATTTTATCAGTTTTTTAGATTTCTAGTTTCAATATGTTGTTAGCGTATTTTCTCTCAATAGCGCCTTTCCCTGCAAGTGACTACACTTCTTTCCCTATCCTAGTACTGATTTTTCACCATTGTAGCGAATCATTTTAAATTCGCTACAAAACTTTTTTCTGGCCCCATTAATTACATATCTTTAAGATCTTTTCAAATTAAAGTAAGCTATCTGGCAGTATTGGTCAATGGTGGCGCCATTTGTATATGAACTTTATACTGTTGTGAAATTTTCAAGTATGTAGTGTATGTGTTTATGGAGGTGGTAGGGTGTATGCGTTGTTCCTAATCATAGAAAATGGCGGTTTTTGCCTTGAGTAATCGGGTTTGATTTCGTGGAAACGACTAAGTCTGCTTATCTTCATGAGTATTACTTCATTCAGGTTAAGAGATACAACATGGCTGGGTTTGGATTCAATTCTGAGCAGCTGGAGGAATCAAGCTGTGACGGTGATGGAAGTAAATAAAATGTTATATTGGATGTTAATAACTCAGCATAAATTGGTTTAAAAACTTTATTCAAAGGACGATAAATTATAAATATAGACACTGATTAATTACTATGGAATTCATGTAATTAAAAGGTAAGTGGAAATTAATGAAAAAGATTAATTTGCCTTTTCAGCCATAAAACTTAATGTCGAAATAAATATCTCGCGGATTGGTTTTGAATTCAATACTAGTATAAGTCTCACCAGCCGTAATTGAAGGAGAGATATATAGAGATAATTTTTAACGCCTAAACATATTTTTTGGGTTGGATTCTTATGTCTGTATCCTGGTGTTAGTTTATTCAGGTTTGAAATACAAGATTTTCAAGGCATTGTTGGATCCTTGATATCGTTTCAGGCTATTAAGGTTTGCTTGGAGTGGTTTGAAGCAGTTTATACTGCGGGGAGTAGAGTTTGAAACTGGGTGTTTGTAACGGACTCAAACGGTCAGGTTAGCGAATGCTTGAGTCGAGAATTTTTGTAAAGTTGCTACCATTTTTATGAACGATAATGGTTTAGGTAGAATTCTGAATCAAATCTGAAAAGCTGTTGAGTTTGTTTTCCTGTTCTTATGGGACAGATTTAATCCCTTGAGAATTTTCACCTTAATGGCACGGAAAGATCAAGTTAGGTTAGTGGATAACAATTTTCTTTTTTTCAGGCTGACTTTGAAATTCTGTTTTTGAATACAGCGTTCATAGGTAGTATACTTCTTCTTATAAAATCTGCGTTGGTTGATCAGTGATGTTCAGTGGTTGGAGTCAGGTAGTTGAGCAGTTACGGTTTTCTGGGATTTTTTTCTTTGTCAGCTTGTAGTAGCAGGTAGCCGGATTAAGAAAGTGAGCCTGGTTGTTATTGGATTGAGCTATTGCAAATATATTATGCTATGACAGGAATGCATTTCTGGTAGTGTTGTGTTTGTTATAATAGTATTGTGTGTTTGACCAAGGAATGAAGGGTGAGCTAAACCAAATCGGATCGGAAGGTGGCACGGGATTATTGTATGGTGTTTCGAAATCTTGAAAGCGAAGTTCAATTCGTCATCAGTTAGTAAGTTAATCTTCTGGTCCTATTGCTGCAACCAAGGAAAATTAAATAGTAATTTATTGATTTAGTCTAAATTAATCTACGAGATATTATCTAGTTGAAAGGAATTGTTGACCAATAAATAGTGGATTACTGAATTATTAATTTTGAGTAATTAATCAAACTTTCGCTGGACTTCGATCATTTTCTGCCCCACCGCCCAAAAAAAAAATTTATCTGAAAAAATAAATGACTTTTCATTTTCCATTATTAAAGCTACATTTTAAAAATGGATTAAATCTTAAAGTAACCGGATTGATTACTGATGCTTTTCTGTTGTTTTTTTTAATTCAGTAAAACTTGGTATTTGAAACTTTGATAGCTATTGTCCCCCATCCCCCTAAATTTAAGATTTATTCATTCTTCATTGGATGTTCAGGAGGAAGGAGAAGTTTATCCTTCAGTAGGAGATGTCGTTTCAATTAAAGACTTCCTCCTTGACCTGAATCAAGTGTGGAATTATTTTTAAATTATTCAATTGCTTCATTATAATTCTTTTTTTTTTATTTTTTTGGTTTTGCTTATTGAACCTTTGTGTTTATTGTTCTAATTTGGTTGTGCACTGAATTTTTTTGATTAGGATGATTGTGATTGATTTATGTGTTTCTACTATGAGGTTTTAATAGAAGATAATGGTGAGATATTCTTGTAAATTATTAGTGTACAAGTTAAATCTGAATATATGGATGTCTGTTGCGTCTTGAGGAATATGGAACTTTGTGTAATAAACGATTTGAATGGAGCTAGGTTTCCTTTAATTTTAGAATAAATTTAACTGTCATTTTCGCTTTCCATATTGCTGTTACAGCATATTGTGAGTTTTGAATGTATTAACGCAGTCCCTCATTTGCCAGTAACTATAGCGAAGTTTACATCATCCAATAGAAGTGCGTATGTGTTCTGAAGGAGTATCTAATTTGATATACTTCCGGTTTCAGATTAAATACATATGAACAGTTTTGATACATTGAAGTCTGTCATATATTTCCGAAGAATATCTATGCTAATGTACAATTGCAATTTGAAGACTCTTAGCACAGACTTGTATTTTCATTTAAAAATATTTCTCTTCATCATATAGGTTTAACATTGGTTGGAGAAAGAAGACTTTTCCTCATGAATAAAAATATAGTTAAGCCCTTTATATCACAAGATAGCATATATTGTTCGACCGTAAGAACATCAACGATTACATATTTTGGACAGAAGAATCTTGAAATGATAATTCTGATGAAGGAATACATATTTCTGAAGTAGGGAATGCTTAAATACCTGCTGATAAATGACTCACGAAGAATTAATCTTAGGGTAGAACCTAAAAGTACTGTAGTAGCAAACTCACCAGGAGTAAATTCTGAAACAGGACAAAATTAACCTCCTAGGCTAGCTGCTTCACAATTCGGTTGGGTGCTGAAGGTCACATAAGAGAGAATTGACTGGGCTGCCTACCATTGAACTACAGAGCTATTGGTTTCTAAGCTGCTACAATATATTCTTGTGCCCAAAGTCTTTGATTCGAAAGTAAGTGTATTGTTTGTACTGCTTATTTTTCAAAGAGAGCACCTTGCAGCCCAGTATGACTGCTTAATACAATTTCATTGTAGCAGCTGCTGTAATAAGACAATAAATATAACACTTATAATGCATTGGATATCACCGAACACGTTTGGCAAATTTATGTCACTTTTCTAGTGCTGATGATGATCTACCGAAGATCAAAAGGTTTACATTATAATTGTGAAATGCAAAACACAAAAAGATGCGTCCAAAATCAGATTTGGCGATTGGTCAGTGCGAAACAAGACGTTCGATGAAAGGAACTGAAACAGGAAAACATAGTCGTTCTGTAAGAAGCAGAAAAAGTACGGTTTGTAACACAAAGGAAAGGCAAAATTAGGAAACGATCCTAAAAAGAATGACTCAATTTATTTAGTTGATCGGCGTAAGTAAGAATAGTTCTCAGTAGATAATCAGGAAAGAATGAAAATAAAATCGTTAAAATAGCACATCAGTTCCTTCTGTAGCGTCATGGTATTTAAATGCTTCCCTTTTTGCCAACAAGAAGCTGTTTTCAGTTACCCAGCTGTGGGAAGATCCACAATAACGAAGTCCTTCTTAACAGTTCTTTGAAAGCTGATCTGTGAGGCAAAATGGTGTTGAGAAAGCAGATTTGTAGAGTTTTTAATAAGTGTTCGAATTTAACTTGTGTATATGGTCCAAACTATATGTTACACAAGTATATTTTGTCACATATGTAAACTTAAACTTGTTCAATTCCGTGTGTGGGTCCAATGAATCGAGTGGTTCGAAGTCCACTTTAGCAAGAACTGCAGATCCCGTCCGTAGAAGCTCACCAGATTGCTTAGGAGGCTAATAATACTTCAATTAGTAAAATCGATTTTTTTTTTAAATTTCAATGTCACTTCAATATTGTTTTGCTTCAAGGTTGCTCAACTGAGAAAACTACCAATTACGTTTGTTACATAAACTCTTTGAATTATATAAATGTAAAACTGAGTCAGTGTTGTAAGCATAGAGTAAACAATATGGGAAGGAAGCAACGAGACAATGCTGTGTCCCGCACGTCAGCAGTTTCTGGTGTGTTTGAAGAGCTGTGTTAAAAAAGTGATCTTCAATTTGAATATTCATTGTAGTCGAACTAACAATATTATTTAATATTTTTTTCAAAATTTATATGTTCTAATTAAAATTAATATTGTGATTCAGAAATACTAGCGAACTGTATTTTAATCCATGCTGTACATTATTCAGTATCATTAAGCTAATTCCTCTCTCGGATATAGATATTAGCTGAAAAGTGTAGAAAACATTTACACTTCAGATAGTGAGACCCTTGTGAAATGAAATAAGTAAATATTTCCAGGCGACGCCCACAACTATAGAAGGTAATTCTTGAACGATTAGTCAAAGAAGTCAGAAGTCATCTCATCCCAGCACCAGGACCATGTGTTCACGGTTGATCAGTGAGTGTATCTGATGGAAAATATTATTCGTCATTACGACAAGTACACGGAAGAGTTACAACAAAAAGTTTACCATGAAATTTCATGAAACAATAATGGGGTAGCTATGTAATATTTGCGGACTTGATCGGAAATTCTATTAACTCGAGTTGTTAACCAAAAATTCAATATTTAAAAGCATTCACAGACAAGTTTGAAAGTTCGTGAGGTCGATTTTAAACATCTCCTGTAGGGTTCAGTTCAATATGGTTAGGGTTTCTTTCAGTTACTTTTATTGCACAGCAATTTTCCTAACTCCCAGTATTAACTAACATTTTAACCCAGTGAATTCTGTTTATATCCAGTAATTAATTTACCTTATGCATGAATTATTATGTAAACAGAGCTAACATATTTCACCGTATGTTAGATAAGAAAAGTCTGAAAGCGAATTGTGACACGCGGTTTGGCCATCCCTAACCTACAGTACATATTTTATTTTATAATGCTAAGCCACTCGTAATGAAAGCCTAAGAGTAAGTAATTTAACGTCTGCCTACGTACCTGTATAATTGAAAGAAGGAGAAAAAATACTGGAATTGAAAAGAAAGTCCTTGTCATCTTTCTTTGAATCAGAAGTAGTCAGAACCTGTAATAAAAAATGAAAGTAAAAATATTAGCCGTTATGTAATTAGATACATTCACTTTTATTTAAGCTTCTTACTTATCTAAGGAAAGACATCCTTCAGTGAATAGATCTTCTAAAGGAAGGATGACATCGTTGATTTTTCTTTTCGATGTCGCTGAGGAAAATAATGAAAAATTCAGGATGGTTCACGTGATCGCGTGTCGAAACTGCTTGATGTCAAGTGCTCATTTCGAAGTAAGCGAGAAATGTAATGCGAGCATGTAATCCAAAGTCATCACAACTTACTAAAAGAAAATTCATTTAAAACAAATTAAATTGTTCCGGAAAACTTCTCCTTTTCGGTCTGTGGGACCAGCGTGCTGGATATATCTTCAAACCCCTTTCTCGTTCCGTGTTCACAGCTAATTGTTTTTATGTACAGTTATACAGCTGCCTGGACTCTTTTAAGTATAAAGAAAAAAATGTTATAGTTCTGACTTCATTTGTTGTTCTTTAAGACTTGCAATTTCAAGATGGCGTCGAGCGGAAATGGTCCGCCTGCATCAGTTTCCCGGAAGCAAGATAATTTTGCTTCTTTCTGTTTATCTAGCATGTTTTCTGCTTGCAGTTTCAAGATGGCGTCGAGCGCAAATGGTCCGCCTGCATCAGTTTCCCGGAAGCAAGATAATTCTGTTTCTTTCTGTTTATCTAGCATGTTTTCTGCTTTGTGACTTAAAAATAGTAACGATTAGTTTGAGAAGCTTGCCCACTTTTTTAAAATAATTTGTAGTAGAGTGTTTGGCAAATAAACCATCGTGTCCAGTCGGCTCGACATCAGGAATTAATTCTTCTTTCGTCCACTTAGCTAACTTAATAACACTGCGCATCCGGATATTACTTCCTGATAAGACCTTCCTTGTGAGAGCAGCTCTCTCCTATCTTAGTTTTCTTTTGGTTCTCAGGCAACCTACCACCCACGATTGTGCCTACTACAGATTTTTTTGTTTTCTCGTCAGGGAAGTAATCAATGAGGTTGAGAGAAGGACAATCAACAACAAAGAGGGTGTGACCAGAAAGAATATTTGCTCTTTTTGCAATTTCCAAGAACTCATCTCTAAAGTATTGCTCAAAAGAATCTAATGACGTCCAAAATTGTCGATCTTCATAAACTTATTATTCCTGATCATGTGCCTCCTATAATTCATTCAAATTATTCCCAACTTTCCAAAACTGTTTCTTATTTTATCCCTCTGAGTATTCTGTACTGGGCCGAAGAGTTACGTCTAGTTCGTGGGAAAACCAAGTTTGACGGTGAAATGTATTTTTGTGTATTTCTGCAGAGAGGCAGTGTTATCTTAAATTTCATACGTCCTAAAGAATTTGATTCTTATTGGATAGTATGTCTAACACCATTATAACGCCTGAGAATACTATTGTTGTATATCCTATCAGTATTAAAACACTTTCAGGGTAAAACGAAGAGTGGTGTAAGAATTCTACTCACTAAAGAAGTGATATCCATTTTGCGAGTAAATTTATTTGCGTTAGTACGGCGAACGTGTTTTCTTTTCAATAAAATTAACAGAAATAGTATCCTCCCTTGCGCCATAGTAACACAAAAAAAAATCACTCGCAAAATGCATATCACTTCATTTGTGAGTAGAATTTTAGGGTCACTCTTCCCTTTACCCCAAAAGGGATTTTATACTGATATCACTTATTTTGTAAGGCTGTTTAAAAAAAGTGCATAGTCGTCATACAAAAAAATCGATTTTTTGTATCGGACCATGATAGGCTCCGTATCTCGAAAACAGTAACTCCTATCAAAAAATAAACTTCGATTTACCCAAACTTGTTGAGGCCCTCAATTGACCCCCCCCCCCCTCCCGGTACCAAAAACAAAAAGACAGACAAACTTTTGTATCATTTGTAATTTGTATGATTCGACTAAAAAAAGTAGTACCTTTTGAACCACTTCACTACTTTTGACGTGTGATACACCGTTTGAAAGGTATTGAAGCGTAGATTAAGATTCCGCAAGTTTCGGCCACTTATATGGTCTAGGGTCAGTGCGATCATCAGAAATGTGAAATATTGAAAACTTTTGCGCATCTCTCAAAGAGGTCTTACCGACCCATATTTTTTTCTGTATCTCAGTCTTACAAAGTGCTTTCAAATGCAAGTTCAAGCGTCAAAATCGGGCTTATAATTCGCTAGATCCGAAACTATCTGTATACATTGGAGTGCTGCTAACAGACTCATTGGTCAGCGTCACTCGAAGTACTACCGTTCTTCATTATTATAATCCTACAGATATACAATATAATCTTCAGGCGTCGATTTGTATCTAAGTTATCTGCAATTTACCGGTATACTAAAAAGTAATAAATTAAAACAGTAATCTCTATGAAATTATTTCTTCCTCCAGAAAATGTATTATATTTCCAAGATTATTCAAACAAGAAGTTTTCCTAAACTTGAGTCCTGAAGTCTAAGCTCGAGACTATGAAACCATAAATGAAACAATATATGAAATAGCATATAAAACCGAAAATCGGAAATGAAACTTTCCTTGCCTTTATTAAGATCTAACGTCGTAAAAGCTTTTGTGTAAAGTTGAAACAACTGTAGGAGCTCCATACAGAAATTATCACATCCCTAATATCATTAATATTTTGTTATAAAAATTAATTCTTTGCATAAAATGTTTGAAAAGAGCTTAACCAAATCATTCTTGAAAATCTATGATTTTTGAGCATATTAAATAAGATGAAAGCACCATCTATGATGTTACCGTAAAACTCGGACACATATCCAACCATAAATGTTTGCATACCATTACAATATACGTACGTATTTGCTGTTGGGCAATAGATTTGAATAACCTATATATATAAACAAATCTGCATTTCGGTTCCACCGTAAATACACGTGAACTAAAATGCGAATTTGAAGTTGAATTATATTTATGACCTTTAA
This sequence comes from Lepisma saccharinum, assembly GCA_022664845.1. NCBI lineage: Eukaryota > Metazoa > Arthropoda > Insecta > Zygentoma > Lepismatidae > Lepisma > Lepisma saccharinum. The sequence goes on from JAGDQP010016439.1 coordinate 33,846, forward strand.
ACATCTAATGCTCAGGTCGGGATAGGAGAAGGGAAAGGATTTAAGAAGGTGTCCGCCAGGGCATAAGTTGAAGTTACCATTTCGGAATTTACCTGTTGTAACTGAGGAAAAACCCTGGTGAAACTTGATAAGTAGACCTCGACACTTTGACGTTGCGTTAGCAAAACGAAACAACTACTGTTATAAAGTAGGGATGAATATCAGATATTAACAAAATTTTTAACTGCTAATGAGCACTAAAAATATGGCAAAACTAAATGGAAACCCTAATGTGGAAAAGCCATGTACAATATACACCAAGACTGATTTTTTAAAAACAAATCAGTCTTGACCGCCATCTTGGAATCCGCCATATTGGATCGACGTCATTTTTTTCAAATAGAAAGAGGACCATGTGAGGTATCAAACAACAACGATTTTTTTTCGAACAATGTCATACACTAATTAGTTTATGCATATCTAGAACGGTTTACAACTTACAGCACTTTGAACATTGACAAATTCGCTGTTTGTAGTGATAACAGAGAACTACAGTGGCAATGAAGCATAGCTCCACAGATAGCATACTTACGGGACAAAATTACGGCAATGCAAGAAATGCAAGCCCTCAGCATTCATAACATAGTTCTAACCTCACCACTTCGTCGGTGCGTTTGCCTTTAGCTCTTAAAATCCACACTCATGCCCCCGCCGGGACTCGAACCCTGGACCTTCGAGCCGATGGCCTTCCGCCGCAGACCGCTCGGCCACCCGGCCGGCCCCTAGAAATCGAAGTGTTCCTCGTGAGGAATAATTATTACATTTATTGTACTGTGTTTGTAATTCCGTGAGGTGCGTGCGTGTGTGTGTGTGCTGGCAACAAATACAGACAAAAAACGACGCACCATGTCGTTAAATAAGGCAAAAATTGCCATGTACCTCTTTCAGAAGTTGCAGACATTACGGTTCAAGCACAAATCAACAAACATATCAGAACAGGAAAAAGCAATCGCAGATGGCATAATTTGATTCCTAGCAGATGAAGAACTGAAATTCGAAATTGAATACACTCTGGATGTTCTAGAGGAGAAATCATGAGATAATCAATCAAGAAGCTATTGTGGAAGCACAAGGGAGTAATCACGCAACAGATTCCGACGATGCTGAAAGAACACCAAGTGTCCAAGAAAGTCAGACGTATCACTTCCATCACCAGCGAAACGCAAGAAAGACGCTTCACTCTCGGTTGACAAGGCGAATTGAATTATTGACTATATGACACAACATCTAAACCACGGTAAAACGCAATATGTAACCGATGTCGTATTAGTGAGTGGACCTACAATCGTGTTGTCAAGAAAACGAATGAAATACTATGACGCGAAGTTCCTTTTTACGAACGGCATTATATGTGCAGTTTATACACGCACGTGAAGTACTTTTGCAAATGGTATCTGACAGTGGTCTACAACGAGTGGCATGCCACGTTGCTCGTGATATTGAGTATGAACAGTTTAAAGCCTCGGATACCTGGCTACTGAACTTCAAACGACATTATAATATCGACCTACGGAAAGTGACAACGTTAAAAACAAGACTCTTCATGAGCGCCAGCCACACATAGTGCAGACCGCTAAAGACTACGTCCACAGCATCAAACAGACGTTATCTAATTTTAACTTTAAATACATCTGTAATGCTGACCAAAGTTGCTTTGAATTTGAAATATATAGCCCGAGGACTTTGGATGAAAAAAGCAAACAGAAAACGGAGGCTCTTGGAGTGAATATAAAGGCTATGACTCGTTCCTACACATTTATGCCTTTAATTAATTTAAAGTGAGGGTAAGTCGGTAAGCTGTTCACCGTTCTACAGGAAAAGAACGGAATAGGGTCTGTAACATTGCAGACTGGATTTAATAGGTTAGTGCAGAAACTTCGCAATGTACATGTGACAGCTTCAATATTTGGTAAAATGGGATTACATGATCTGCGAGAATGGTATGCGAATTGCTATTGGCCTAATGCAGGTAGCAGAAATTTACTTATAGGGTATAGTTGGGCATCATTTAATAATCAAGAGTTGTGACGTACAACAGCTTCAGCTGAGAAAACAGTTGAAGTGCGACAAATTACAAACGGAACCACTGGTATAATTCAACCTTTGGATGTATTCTTTTTCAGACAATGTAAAACATATTGGCCTACTATATGTTATTATGCAATAAAGGACGAACATTTCAATGCAAAACTGCATGACAGAGATACTATTGTCGCTCTGGATTCCTTTGTGTACAATCAGGATACATTCATGATCCGATTGACTGATTCGAGGTACCGGAGAAGTACGCGTTAAATATTCCCTTCATTCACTTTTGTGACGCTTCATTTTTTATTAGGTGCTCATGGTAATCTACAAAATTCTGTTTGGACCATTTTATGAATGCTGAGGGCTTGCATTTCTCACATTGACGTAATTTTGTCCCGTAAGAATGCTATCTGTGGGGGCTATGCTCATTGCCACTGTAATTCTCTGTTATCTGCTACAAACAGCGAATCTGTCAATATTCAAAGTACAGTAAGTTGTAAATCGTTCTAGATATACGCCAACTAATTAGTGTATGACATTGCTCGAAAAAAAAAATATTTGTTGTTTCACAACTGACATGGCCCTCTTTCCACTTAAAAAATTGACGTCGATCCAATATGGCGGATATCGAGATTGTGATCATAATCCGAAAGTGCCATAAAACTGCCCTCTTAACTCGATTTATTTAGTTGAAGTCAGAACTGTTGTGGCCCCATCTATTTGAAAAATAATCTGTCTTGGAGCTATCAAATTATATTGTGTATTGCTTTCCCATATTCATGTTTTCATTTAGTTTTCCCATATTTCTGGTGCTCATTAGCAGCTAAAATTTTTGTCAATATCTTATATTCATCCCTACTTTGTGACAGTAGTTGTTCCATTTTGCTAATGCAATGACGAAGTGGTGAGGTCTACTTGTCAGTCTCGATGGCCAGTTGTTGGAACCAGGGTTTAAAAGGTATGCAAAATTGGCATGCCACGGCCACCAATCATTAGATTTGGCCTCCTGGAGTCACACGTCGTGGTCAATTAGGGCCAACAGATTTTTGTTCTAAATTCTCAACTTTATCGGTACGAAGACAGTACTGCCGTTTCACCACAGTATTTCATTTCAATGCCGCGAGTGCATTATTTTGTACGCATTTTTGGCACGCCATCGTACGTACTGTAACTTGTTCAAAACCGCCGCCGCAGATGCGTGAGTGTCCAATAAAGTTGGTCGTTCATCCCAGTTCTTGGATAATTTCAATTCAATGATACATTATTATGTAACACGCTTGTAATGTATGTTTAACGTCAATAAAATATAATATACTTTATCATCAGTGATTCCAAATGGCCACCACAGGATTTTTCGGATAGTCTCATTGGCCGCCAAATTTCAGAGAACTTTTTCAACACTGTCTGGGACTGAACCCACGATCTATACTGAATACTAAGTCAACGCTCTACCACTTAGCCAAACTAAAATTTGAGTGTATAGAAAAAATGAAGGTTTGAAAGTAACAATGGTCCAACCTACTTATAATTCAAATGGAGAAAAATAAAGCCAAAAGATAAAAAGCTATTTTTTTTCGGATGAAGTAAGAAAAGATTGAGTTCCAACTATTTTCTATTGACACTAACTTCCAGAAACTGTAACTTTCTAATAATTTTGCTAAGTTTCCTCATCATGTCAGTTAATGTAAGAAGTGAGTTGGACCGATGTTACACTCAAATTTACGATTGTTGTGCAACTAATGCAGTATATAGGCACGAATTTCAGATATATATATACTTTAAGAAAAGATCATATATACTATGAGTCTATGGCCTTTTCATCAAACGCAAGAATATCAACTGTATTATCTGTTGATGGATGAAACGTCTATAGAACTTACTGCGTAGTTGTAGGCCAACAAAAGATTTAAAAAGGCACAATTGTGTAGATACGAGGGGGTACCCAAAAGAAACAGTAATTTTCTTTAAAAAAAATTATGTATTTATCTTTGGGTGTTACAACTTGAATCGCTTTCAAAGTACTGTCTATTTGATGAAAAGCACCGGTCTAAATGTGTTTTCCATTTTCAATGAAGTCGTGAAATTCTTGCCAAATGATACCTTGTAATGGCTTCCTTGAATTGTTCTTCACCTCTTCCTATCTGCAAAATTTTCTTTTGAGTTTTTATTTTCAATTGGGGGAATAAAACAAAGTCACTCGGAGCAAGTTCGAGTGAATATGGTGGATGCAAAAGCCGGATCATGTTGTTTTTAGTTAAAAATTGTTTCACAATCAAGGTTTTGTTTGCTTCTGAGGCACGAATTTTTCGTACAACTCTTTTCATTTGCAATTTCTCTTTCAAATTCCGTTGGCAGGAACTCCGGGGAGCATCAAACAAATCAACAAGTTCGTGGTTCTGCTACGGTCTTCCATAATCAATCCACCAGTTCTGGAGATGTTTTCATCCGTTCAGGAAGTCAAGGGTCGCCCTGAGCGAGGTTGGTCTTCAAGTGGCCTCGAAGCGGGAAAAAAGCACGAAGCGGAAAGTTTTGTTTTCCCCAGACTAGCTTCCGTGTAAACCGTTTCAAGCATTACAGGTGTTTCCTTAAACAGAATTTCATAGCCTCACACGTTATTTCCAGTTGTCAATCATCACAAAGATCGCCGAACAAGCGAGAGGCGCTCAACAAATTATTTATTACCATACACCACGACTTCACTCGACAACGCTGGTCGTTAGACTGATGCAAAAGAATTCCAGCAAGAGGCAGCTAGCGGCGGAAGCATGTACTACAACGGATCGGGCCACCAGAGAACGATTCCGGTTTCTTTTGGGTACCCCCTCGTATGTTAAACCTCACAGATAAGGAAAGAATATAGTCGGGTCAATTTATGGAGAAAATGGTTGAACCCGAAACTAATTTCTATCTGCATATTATGGGGCAGAATTGTGTCCTGAACAACATATCAAAACTGTAACAATATGCGCGGTATTGGGCTATTTTATGTTTCCCCAAGGCTACAATTGTTGCTCGTTTACCATAAACACTGAGCCATCCTAATCTAAATACCGATCGCCGATAAGAACATTCTTACGTCAGAAAACATGCAAAAAAACTTATAATGAACCAATTCACAACATATCATTTTTAATGGAAATAGGCCTAATAACACAAAATAATGGTTTAAAAGGTACCGGAATATTGTAAACAATAGCTTTGGCACATCAGATCAGAACAAACTCACCAGGAGGAATAGATATGGCGATCTTCTGGATTCAACGTATTTGTAACAATTCTTAGATTGAACATAAATGAAAATAATAAGATTAATTTGGAAAATAAAATAATTACAACTAATAAATTGTATTCAAAAGAATAACAATCACCTTTGGCAGACTGTGGGTAACATTAACTACCAATAGAAAGCGAACAGATTAGAGTAACAATAGCGTCAAAAATTGGAATATCCAATAAGAGAGCTGGACTGCATTCAAAGAAAATTCCCGCCAAAACCGCATATCACCATTGGTAACAATCATGATGCTAACGATGGACAAAAGATGTCGCAGAAAGAGGTTAAGATTTTTGACGCCACCGAGATATTGCCTAATAACAAAGAGTAGTTTTCTTCTTAGAACTGTAAGAGTAAAATCATGCAAATACCAAAACTATCTATAGCTTGGAAGATCGTAGCTATCGCCGAACTTGTGTTTCCCGAACATAATGTCGCGCGAGAGAAATATACGCAAAATTATAGTTACCGTAAGTCTAGAAATAATTTAATAAAATCTCTCTCTTTGTCCCTTTCTATCTTCTGATGAGTTGTTTGTTTTGTAGTTATTCTAACGATTTTGAATACATAATTAGTAGGCCTGGCCTAGTTTTAATTATAGGCATATTTACTTAGCCTTTATAAGTGATTTGCTCATAAAACCAGCAACTGTTTAATTAATTAAGTATGTATGAGTCTATCCATTATTTTCAATTTATGGATAAGTAATAATGATGGCAACAGTATAAGTACTAGCAACAGGATCGAACAATTTCGTACCTATCAAAATATAATTTAATCTGGTATAACCTAACCTAACTTAACCGAGCCCTTAGAACACATTCAAAAACGCATGTAGATGAACCTAAATAATTTAACCGTTTATGTTAAGGTGATCATATATTTCCAGCGATTCCGAAAAGAATCGGGACTATTCCATTTCGTCCTTGTTGCAAGAGTAAATTTGACTACCTTTTCTGTTTTTCCCCACCACTACATGAAAGATTAGTCTATGCTTAATACGTTTTCTATACTCTCTGAATTTAGAGCCTATAAATGGCAAGCGGTTAAGTCAATCATAAAATGCCAAATGTGATTTTAGGAAAGAGGAAAAAGAATACATTTGAAGAATTTAGCGAAAGAGGAAAGAAGGCAAAAGTAGAACCCCTCTCCAAAAAAGAGTACATCTGATAACCCTAGACAGAAGTATTTTCGAATGTTTCTATACGAAACAAAATTTGTCGAAGTATATCCTTGGACAGGGAAGAAAATCGGGGAGAAAAAATAGCAAGGGATAAATGCCTTAATCTGAGGAAACTTCCGGGAAACCGGGGATGAACGGTCACCCTACTTTACGTTAGACGGACCACACATTCCAACTATGACAAGAC
>JAGDQP010016440.1:12920-40556 GCA_022664845.1 Lepisma saccharinum
ACATCTGACCTCTCATCAAATATCTTCATGCCCTCTCATGTACTCGCATCGACTTGGAATTTTTCAAACATGCTCCGATATCACGTTAAGTCCCAGACTATCTGAGAGACTTAAGTTGATCCGAAGAGGAGTAACTGTCGACTGCATCATAGCCTAATTTTTGCCAGCGATTCGATATAAAAATTGCAAAGAACCGAGAATAGAAAATTCCACTACGCATGGGGAAGTAAAGTATAAACTAACGGGACTCGTCTTTTTTACCTCCAAACGGAATGAACTATCCTGGTAGTGACCTCATCCAAGTTGTTGCACGCTGGCCTAACTGGAACGAGAGAGAGAGAACAGCAACTAACAAAGACAAATATTTCAAAGTACCGTTAGCCAGAGTAATTTTCCATCCACACCCTGGTTCCCCAAAGGGAATAGCAAATGTAAATGCTTCTTCCAGAAGCCAAAACAATTACCATTGGAATATACATTGCCCAATACAAATACAAATATCACAGCATAATATCAAGAATTTCCACCTTGATCTCTGTAATACAATAAATTCCAAAGACATTTTCAAATTACAAATACAGGCCACCAATAAAGCAACAATAAAGAATATTTTCACACAATTAAACCTTACATATACAAACCATTTCGTTACCTTATAATTAATAGAAAAATAGATTACTAGCAAATTAATGTAGCATGATAGAGAAAGTTGATGGGGCAGGTCGACCTTAGAAGAAGAGGGGGAGAAGAAATGAAATACATATAAAAATATTAGAATACACACATATTTAAATACCACTGAATTAACATATTGATATGCAAATCATGATTTATTTACATAGGAAAAAACTGAGCGGTGTCAAGGTACATAATAATTAAGAATGAGAACATAGAGAAGGTAAGCAAATCTAAATACTTGGGAGCATATGTAAGAAGCAAAAACGAGGTCACGCAAAAAATAAAAAGTCGTTTAGTATCGGGCAACGCATTCAGTCGAGAAACTCCTAACCTCGCGATTAATATCAAGGAATTTGATATTTAAAATATACAGAACGGTTATTCTGCCGGTAATACTTTACGGTTGCGAAAGTTGGAATACGAGCGAAGCAGATGAACATAAATTACGAGTGTTTGAAAATAAGGTTTTGAGAAAGATATACGGGCCGAAACGGGACGAGATGAGTGGAGGAGACTGGAGAATGGAGGAGACTGCATAATGAAGAACTTAAGGGGCTGTATGACTCACCCGATGTTGTAAGAATATTGAAATCACGACGACTAAGATGGACAGGCATGTAGCTCAGATGGGAGAAAAACGAAGATTATATTCCATCTTGACTCGAGAGTCGGAGGGAAAGAGACCGTTGGGAGGACAATATTATAAGGGATCTTCACGAAGTAGGTGTTTGTGATGAAAACTGGCTTGATCTGGTCAAGAATAGAATCCGATGGCGAAAGTTTGTTAATACGGCGATGAACTTGTTAATTATTTAAGTCATAGAGTATGTAAGTAAGTAATTCTCAGGAACAGCAGCAATAGATTAAGTAGCCTGTCAAAATGGTTAGAAAAGTAAGCAGATTCTTGGGATGGAACTTAATAATATCTTAGTCATCTTCATAAACAATGTTAAACTCGTACTTTAGGTTTTTAGGACTATTTACTACGTATAAAACTATAGTTAAGTGGGGAGTGAAAGAGGACCATTAAGTACACAGACGATCAGGCAATTCTAGTAGAGACAGATTGCAGATGTTTGGTGGAAGAGATGTAAGAGCAGCAGCAGAGTTTGTACTGAAGATAAATGTAAGAAAAAGCTAAGGTGATGAGAGCCGGACAGAAGTCAGAAAGCAGGGGCTATTTCTCACCTGTTGCCGACACACACATTGAACTCTCAAGATAGCTAGAGCGAAACAATGAAGTTGGTAGCCTTGTTGGAGTTTCGTGGTTTCCGGGAGCGGAACCCAAGCTAGTGTGCTGCTATTGTTGTGTAATAAAGGAGAAGTTTAAAGGTACATATAATCAATAAAATGTATATTTTTTGAGCTATAGTTAAATCAGGGTAATGGAAAATAAGCTACAACGAGGTATTCATTCCTTATATAAAATATATCACTTAATTTACAGTCAGTTCCGTCTAGGAACACAATGCCAGTCGTTTGTTCACTTCTTTGTGATGGCCATAGTTGCAAATTACAGTGTATTAAAAAAAACACTAGCCGTCAGTGAAATATGAGCTTTTAAATTCAGTTTAATATGAGCATGTACAAATTTACTGAAAATAGAAGACCCTGTCTTACTTTTAGTCATATTTTGAAATCTTTGTAATAAACAATTTTTGAGATACAATCGCATTTTCATTAACTATGCTCATATTCACCTGACTTCCCCTATACGAATTTAACACAAAACTCAAAATGCCGACTTAAAAAAAAATATATAATTTTTTGTTGCAGAATTTCCTGGGATTACTAGCTTCAACATAGTAAATGAGTTTCCTCATTAATAGGATGGTAGGGTACAGATACAAAGGCTCGATTAAAGAATACCGTGAAAGTACTGTATTTTAATAATACATTTGAAATTGACCTTGACCGAATTCCCCATCTGTACGAATTTTTCGAAAACGACTTGGAAAAGTTGTAAAACTGACGAATTATTCATGCTATCAAAGTATCTTATAGTGATTTAAAGGATGGTATTCATTGTAAATAAAAATCAGTGCAAAACCATTTTTGGAGTAAAGAGAAGAGTGACACAAGAATTCTACTCTCAACAGAAGTGATATTCAGTTTGTCTGTAATTTTCTTCGTGTCACTATGTCAGAAGTGTTTTCTTTGTAATAAAATTAATAGACTTAGTATCCTCTCTTCCCCCATAGTCACACAAAGAAAATCACTCGCAAAACGGATATCACTTCATTTTTTAGTAGAATTCTTGCGTCATTCTTCCCTTTACCCCGAAGGGTTTTTTGTACTGATATCACTTATTTTGTAAGGCTATTAGAAAAAGCGTATACTCTTCGTAGAAAATGTCGATTTTGGACCATGGTAGGCTCCGCATCTCGAAAACGGTAACTCATATTAAAAATAAGCATTTTTTTTTACCCTGTGAGGCCCACAATTGACCCCCGAAAACCTCTGATACCAACCATTTGGGACTAAAGCAAAAAGACACACAGAATGACAGAGGCCCCTTTCGATCGTTTGTGAAAATTCTGTGATTCGGCTAAAAAGTCATAACTTTTGAACCCCTTCACCGATTTTGACGTGTATACGCCGTTTAAAAGGTATTGAAGCATAGATTACGATTCTTAAGTTTCGGCCCCCTATATGGTGTCAGTGCTATCATCAGAACCGCCCAAGGGGGTCCCAGGGAGGTCCTACCGATCCATTTTTTTTCTGTGTTTTAGTATGGCAAAGAGCATTCAAATGGAAGTTCAAACATCAAAATCGGGCTTATAGTTCGTCAGATCCGTAATTATATTTATATGGTGTATGAGTGCCGCTAACAGACTCGTTTCTGAGCGTCACTCGAAGAACTACCGTTCTTCATGATCTTGATATTCGCTTGTTTTTCTAGACATGGGTGCAGTTTGGAAGGTAGCTTGTTTCGACTAGGTTTCTTATTGTAAAACAGTTTCTTAAAATTTGATTACTTAGTTTCTGCGAGACATTCTGAAGCAAAATTACCGTAATATGCCCTTTTTTTTAAAATCATTAAAATACTTCCTTTTCTCTCTTTCTGAATCTTTTAACGCGCACACATACACACACAAACGCTAAATCCTTTTCCACACGACACATCGATTTGTTTCAGTTGTTTAAAAATTAATTCTGACACCGAACACACAATATCGTACCATACCAAGAATCTCTTTTCCATTGTTTGGCAGTTTGATTACTAAAATGACCTTGGAAACAATACAGAAGAGACAAGAGAAGAGGGTGGGTTTCATTCTCAGGGTCATAATAAGGGGGTTCGAAATTCCGTAACGGTCTTGAATTGTAATTGAATTTCCAGAATGGGGATTCCAAGTTTTTGATTCTGAAATTGTTGGAACTCCCACATTTTTTCGAATCGTGTGTGTCCTAGTTCCGACTTCCCACAATTCGGTATTTTGAAATTTCGCACTTTCGATATTCCGAAATTTCGGGATCCAAATAGTTTCAAATGAACTTCAGACTTCCGTAGACCCCTAGCGAAGAGTTTCTAAATATTTTAGATGTTGTGATATTTTAGTAGATACACATTGGTTTACAATATTAGAAAGGGATGTTTAAAATCATATTTGTCTAGTTTCTAAAGACTATTTGTGAATTAACTTCATATCAAGTACAACGAACGAAACATACTCTTGAAATTCTTCACGTCAAATTTTATTTTACATGTTCTATTTGTAACTAGCCCTCGTTGTATCTTTCTCGTTCCAATCTCGAGTATTACATTCCAAAAATATACCAGATTGGGACAGCACAATAAAAGTTACATGAACAACAGAAGGTTAGTTAAGTTTGATTTACATACAAGTGAAGACTTTGGTTCAATTGTGGCGAAAATACGAATAAACCACTAGCCACGATTCACACTAAAACTATTAATGTCAAGGAGGTTTAATCCCATTGCCAAGTGAAGAATCCAGGGGAAAGCGGTAACAATCCATTCTAATTCGAAATTTTAACACCATCTGTAAAATCTCAATGAAAGTTGTCAGACTGTAGTATAAAGAGAGAGGTTTTTAATCGCATATAGTTTAATCGAGAAATTTGTTTGTCAAATACCGAAAATTTTACTTTCTGTGCCTTAATCATCTTTCACCTGGGTTCTTTAAGTGCGTTCAGTAAGGCTAAGTCTTGGTGAATTTCTCTGAAATATTTTTCGTTTTGAGGCCTGTTTTGACTACTAGGTTCCCCATTCTTCCACTATCTGCTGGTCAGCCATTTTTATCACTTGTAAATTACAAACCTTACTGTTTAGAATATTCATATTTTGATAGCAGTAATACAAGATATTGAACTTCGAACGTAGTATTATATTATATCTAGGTATGGATATAAGGTAATACTGGAACTTATAACTTGGTGAAGTTCATTCAACAATCGTAGTGCGGCCATCTCACTGATTTCTTATAAGTGACTAGTGTGTTAACGTAGCACGGCCAAATATTACTCATCTCACTGATTTCTTGTAAGTGACTCGTGTGTTAATGACGTTGTCCTAGGTTAATCAGAACAAAAAATTGCTCTAACTATGAAAATAATCCTTTATCCAAGAAACAAGACAATGATACTTGTAAACTGGTTATTCACGGGAATAAATTCTCAGAAGCTCGATAATGCTAAAAGATGCAGAGTAAAGAACGGTTACTTCATAAGTTAGAAACATTTTCTTATCTTTGCACCCAGAAACAATTTTCTTAGAAATGGGATATCAGCATTCTCATTTAATTTAAAATGAGAGCATATACTGGTTTGGAAATGAGAATAGTTAGCTTATTTCCAAACCGATATCTCATTTCTGAGAAAATTGTTTATCGGTGCACCGATAAGAACTTTTTTTCTCAATTTTAAGAAATCGTCTTTTACTGTGTGACTTCGATAGTTGTGTTGGCTAGGGTGCTGGGCCACCGTTTGCGAAGTTGGGGGGTTCGATTCTCGGCGGAGTATCAATACTGAACAGGTTAATGTCAATAGTTACTAAAATGGATAAAACATAATAAATTTTATTCATGATTTATAAACAATGGTATCTGGTGAGATGTACATAAGTTGTGAATGGCAATTTGTAATACTTGACACAATTCTGGTCTGTAGTTTGGTAGTTACACTCACTAACTTCTTATTAGCGCAGAAAGCACGGCGCGGCGTAGGTTCAAGTATTGGTCACGCAGGCCATTCAAGTTTTCTATCAATCCTACCAAGCAGATTCCTGCATTACAGAGTAAATGATCAATGGAAAGATTTTCTAACTCCGAAAAAGTGTACAACATGGTAACACCCAATCTACATTACACACAGAAGTAAACATTTTACGTGTTCTACTTGGCATATAAATAGGTTCGCTTTTGTAAATTTTTCGTCGGACTTAGAAACTTCTTCATCGGCTATCTTTATGAACCGGAGTGTACATGTTTGAATTCGGTATCAGTAACATACTACAAATGTCTCTTGTTTCTGTCACGTCATAGAATGTTAAATCTTGTCCCTTCTACACAATTTAAAGACGTTCTGATTTGTTATTTGTGTATCTTTTATGTTTCTTTTGTATTTCATGAGAGAAAACGTGTTTCAGATTCTCATAAAGGAAACACCGGTCTTCACCTCCGACCATCTTTAGCTCACAACAACTAACGGAAGTTTGAATCAGTTCCCCTTTTCCTTTTCCCTTTCCCTTTCCAAACTCCCAGTTTTCTCCACACTAAAGGTTAAGCAGCGTGGAATTTTTCAGCCAGAAAAGTCAATTCACATTCGAGTCTACAGAACCTTTTGGCTATGAATAATTCAGTCGCGGTACGTTTCTGTTGTTTTTTTTTTTTTTCAGAAAAAAGAATCCACATGTCTCTTATTTTTATATTTTTGATGACTCGTCTTAGGCTTTATTTCTTGTTTTTCTATCTATCTTCTCGATTCCGAGAGATTATTCTTTTATTTGTCTGCCTTCTGACGTATGTGAATTCCTTATTTCCCTTTCTTTGTCATATAAATAATCCAGATGGACGATCTGTATTTACATCAGCCCCGACAGGTCTGAAGAAAGTCTGAGAGAATTCCTGTTTTCTTAAGACGGATGTTTGTCGTTGTGCTCAAGAAGTAAAATTTTGCTTCCTGACTTCAATGCGTATATGGTATGAAAAAATGAAAACAAGCTAAAATACAATCAACAATTATTCTTGCGCATCATCAGTAGATTTCTGCGCAAAACAACTACTCCTTCGCGGCAAATTTAGTTGTCCCATCAAGTCGAAAACTTACATTTTCGTCATTTTTAGCGTAGATTTGTATTCCTTAATATTGCTGTGTGTGTTAAATTTGAAGCTTCTAGCAAGTTGTGTATCTTTAGCTTACCCCTAAACTATCTCAAATGTGTAGTACTTCACTACGAGGGCGTGTGATTCGGAATTAACGGTTGGCGCCATTACTGTGAGGGAGATGGTAGAGCTAAAAAAATGTTATGGTTAAAATGCTAGGTAGAGATATTTTTCATTAAAGCAAATGTAATGTAAGTCTCCTTAGCCTCGGACTCACCTCCAGGTTATAAATATTCCACTGGTCAGACGTTTATCTAGGTCTAAATCCTGAGTTTTTAACAAGTTCGGCTTCTTCAAAAAGTTACCAAAGCTGTTGACTAACAGTACTGACTTCCATTGCAGATGGGACTAACAATACTAAGTTTCACTAACGAGGGAACTGTCTCCGGTGGAAATCGCTAACAACAAGAAACTTCTATACTGCATTGGTGTTGTATTCGAAAAGACACTCCTGTAATACTACGTTTCAAAATTTAGCGGAATACGAGTTATAAGACTTTAAAGTTTGCATTTTGTTTTTGTGAACGCCTTCAGGGTAAGCAACACTTCGTACATATGTATAAAGGATATTTTTTTCCCGTTTATTTTCATATGAAACGTCACGAAGAAGATAATTTGAATGTTAAATGAAAGTTATTGATGAAGTTGACTATCACACATCAGTGTTAATTGCACTGATCCCTGCCAAATGCGAATTTTACATAAATATAGGGTGACCCAACGGAAAATATTCATCTCGTTAATTTCGTAACCGCTTGATTTCGCGACAGACTGTTATGTAACGATGTGGTGCACTTTGGGCTTTTCAATGGCCAGCAACGTTAACATGAGACCATTTGTTACCACTACACCAAGTCCCAAATAGCTGGTATACACCAGCGATTAGTACCGGTACAATGCCAACAAGCAATCTCAATAACGGAGTACAGAGTGGACTCAGCCCCCCCAACCACTACACGGTAGCATAGTAGTAATGACGCCCCTTTACATAGTTTTTAGGCCCTCCAGGCATAACGGTACTTGACCTACCTTTTAGGACAGTGACTTATCGGTATGATTACGTTTAAGGCCAGTGAAAAGTCATTGACCGCGCTCGTTTTAGTTTTTTCTTTGCTGACGTAATCTACGTTTTATTCACATTAGGAAATAACTTTATGATGATCTTTGAGTGTTTCGAGATCTTAATATGCTGACGTAACCTATTTTGTCTCACACCCTTGGATGCTCGTGGAATTTCTTTAGGTGATAACGTATTTTACTATTATTTTTTGTCTTACATTTACGTGTAATAGAGGGATGACATTTATTTATGGGAGTGGGCATATTTTCCGCATGACCGTGCTGGAGAAGTTTATTTGCTGAACTGTTTTTGTGTCTCGCATTTTCATGCTTTGGGTCATGATCTGCTCATGCGCAGTTTGCATGCAATTCTCAGGAAGTTCTATTTGTTGTTTTCTCTCAGATTTAAGAATGTTCGTTGACCTTGATTTAAAGTAACGGTTTTGCTAGAAGTTCCTTTAATTCAATGTTGACATCTTTACACATTCATTGACCTTTTATTTTTGTCTTGGAACATGCTAGAACATGAACTTTCTAGAACTCCGATAGAAAGTAGGATGTTTCTTGAACATTATGTGAAATAGGTCTTCAGTTTACTATAAATTACTTGTGCTCAGTTGTGTTATAACCATGGCAGAGAACAGTACTACTTCAGCTACACTTATTGGGAAACCCTCTTGTGGATGACGTTCTAAATGGGTAGATAAACCGTGCATACTTAAATCCATTCGTAATTGGGATACAAAGGAAATTCTTATTTGTTCTTGCAGATTTCGGAAGAAGGAGAGAAATGAACATCAGTATATGGGTTATCTAATTCCTGGATCTCCGTTAAATGAAGAGAATCGCTACAATTTTTAAATTATAGTGTTTATTGAGTGCTACTAAATCCGAAGAATATAGATGAGATATTTAAGTTATATGTAAATATTCATCGTGGATCAAACTATGAAAAAACAAACTATGAATACGGACTTCGTTATTTATTGGGGATAGTGGAACTTCG
Source organism: Lepisma saccharinum (assembly GCA_022664845.1). Lineage (NCBI taxonomy): Eukaryota > Metazoa > Arthropoda > Insecta > Zygentoma > Lepismatidae > Lepisma > Lepisma saccharinum. The sequence continues at coordinate 22,011 of JAGDQP010016440.1, forward strand.
TGAAGAACTACTAATAAAGGATATTTTGGTGCACGTCAGTAGGTGATTAGATTAAGTGTAAAAGGTAACGTGAATTCGCAGTGTCATGAGTTTTCAAAGCTCATTATGGAATGATGAAACTTGGTTGACAAACTCTATTATTTGTACTTTAGAAGAAACTGAACGTGCTGCAAATACATTTCCAGACTTTGAATTTACTTGTTCTACGTCATCAGTAGTGAATACCTAGGAAGTGGAAATGAATCTTTATCGCTAGAGAAAACAGTGATCAGTGAATCTTAAAGTGATTCTTCTCACACTTGTGAGAAATATTGTGAACCTAAAGTTACATTTTCTGCTAGTGGTGAAAGTAATGTGCATAGTGGCACTGAATGTATATAAAAGTGAATGTACAGTGAGTGTCAAAGATTCTTATGAAGTAAGTGAAAATGTTCACGAAAATATTTCTTGTAAAAGTGATGGAAAATAAGTTATTTCGCCTTGTCAGTGCGGGAATAATCTTATTAAAGAATTATGTATTTGGGAGGCTATAAACAATTGGAGAAATATTGTGTCCAGCATGCTGTTTTAACATACCTAATCAGTTAGCACATGCTTGTTATAGCTGGGATTTGAATGAAGAGAAGCGTTCTGAATTTCTGAATGATCGTACTTGGAACGCAGTGCTTAAACAAGCAACTTTATACAGATTTATAATGAATATTTAAAGAAACATGAACATTCTGGTGTGGTGACTTTTGGATATGGTTTACGGAACTTACTTCAGCGAAAGGTGGAAGAGGTAAGAGAGAAAATTATTTCAAAAGATATTTTATATGGTCCTGAAGTTTAGTGTTTTATTAGTGAATACCCGAAGAGAAAGAGAAGATGACAGAGTGTACCCTTTGCAGTGGTGTGTATATTTCAGACTCTTGCATTTTAGAAACAATGAAATCTTATTTTAAAGCAAACTCGATCAAGTGTCGTGGATGCAGTTTAAACATTACACATGAATGTTTATACGAGTGGAATACAGGATCTATAATACCGAAACATCTAGTGAATGAAGTAAATGATCATAAGACATTTGTGAAATACTATGAGATCTATAAGATAGGTCATTCTCCGATTTCAATGAACACATTTTAAGACATGTAAAGTACTTATTCGTGACACCGAATTTGTTGCACAGTTAATTCCCACAATTATTCAAGAACGATTTGTTGCTGTGGTATCATTAAACAGATGTTTGTTACCCTTTTTAAAACTTTATTTGAGTTCTCTTTCTTAGCCATGACAGAGAAGATTAGTGGAATTCTCTTCACACATTTAGTAGAGTTAATTGAACCCCCTTCACCTTCTATCATGCATTTTTATAGGAGTGTAGAAAAATGGAAGAAAATGAATCTTCAGCGGAGAATAATGATCCCTCAATTGAAGAATAAGAAAATGATTCTTGTTTTAACAGTGACTGTAGTTATTGTGTTCTTGAAAGTAAAAATGGAAGTAAAATGGTGAATGATGAAACATAATATCTCACTATTTTCTCTTCTATTCCATTATCATCAAGTTTAAAAGTGATACATATTTCGGACAGTGATGATGATTATTATTCAATTATAAGTTCAGAGGAACGTGAGGGAGAAAATAAACTCGCTTCTTCTAATATATCTCCTAGTGAAGTGAGGTCTTGTGTAGAAGATGAGATTATTAAAATGATAATGAAGAAGACAGTAAAAGGAGTAAAGAAGAAAATTTCGTTGATCATTCTTCAAGTGAGAAAAGAGCTGTGTATTCATGTTTATGTGAAAATAATTTAGTTCAAGAGGGGTGTATCTATAAAGCTGGTAAAAACTGGAAATATGATGAAGGTCCCTTATTATGCTCCTCTTGTTTTTATAAGATAGATATTGAACACAGACATTTAGGTGGTATTCAATCTGTGGGTGCAAGGGAAAAATTAGTAAGGCAGACGTGGAAAGTATTATTACATCCTATGATTTTTATGCAATTATTATTGCTTATGTATTAAAACATGAGCATTTAAATAATAATGTTGATATATTTAAATATGCTTTAAGTACTTTACTTTTTATTAAAGTGGAAAATTTAAAACAAATTAATTGTAAAATATAATAATGCTAATTTAAAATAATAAATAAAATTATGGATCTGCCTTTGGAACTTTAAATATCTTTTACATCTGAAGACAAAATATTTGCACTTACTAAAGATATGAAAGAATAATTGATGTATTTTTTATTTTCTAAGTAAATATGTTTTCTATGGAAGGAAGTTTGTATATATTCTTTAAAAGAAAAATGACAATAGAAACAGTAAATTCTTAAATCTATAGTATACTTTCATGAATTGGTATATTTTAGTCAGAATAAAGAAAATAATTATATACATACTTATAAGGCTATTTGTATTAAAAGTAAACTAATCCAGTTAGTATACGATAATTAAAGAAAATTTTTAAGTAGTATAAATATTCTACTTCATCTACAATAGTAAAATAAAATTTTAAAATAATATGTTTATGTCTATGCCTTTTATTTTCGTATAGATGAAAATTATATTATGATATACAGTTTTATATTTGAAAAAGGAATGAGAAAATATCTGATTCATATATTTATTTAACATCCTTAGAATTATAAATGTTATATTCAATATGATTTACACACACTAACACTTAATTTACATTTGATGTTTTCATTAATATTTGTTTTACAGTTTACTCCATTCTTTAATGTTAGCATTACTAGATAACGCCTTTCTCCATCTTTTATTAAAGTCTTTATATAAAAATACGGTACAGAAGAAGGTTAAGTTTTCTAATTCACTAATAAGATACTCAAATGTTGGAAAGAACTTATTCGAACCATCAGTTAAATCCGGATGAAAATTCTTAAATAGAGCATACACTTCCATCTTTGTTGAAATGATTTTAATAATTTTTATGTAAGAAATCTAATGTCTCACGATTGAAGTAAGAACATTCATGATTATTCAAATCTAGATGAAGCGCACACTTCTTACAGAGAAGAATATACCCAGAGTTAAATAATTCAAATGCTTTTTGTACACAAGCTTCAGTTAAACCTTTTTCATTTTCACAATTACAATTCCTGTAGGCGACTAATATTTCATCTTACTAGGTGGTGATAAACATTGTCTGAATATACGAATAATGCTATCAGAAATTGCATAATGCTCACCTTACTGTTCTAGATAAAACTAAAACGCAATTGTACATATTTTTTATATTTATTTAATTTAAAAGTTAATATTACTACTACTTAAAACTATTATGAAATTATGAACGATTACAGCTACCTTGTAACGGGGTAGCAACCGTGTGCGACTGGTGCAGTGGGCACGCGGCGCAGTTGCGTGGGCGTCACTGGTTAACGTGACGCGACGCACACTGGACGAAATGCACAATCTAGCTGTGCAAAAGTCCAAAATGAAGTTGCTTGGAATTGCACCCATTGTACCCGTAATGAGTCACAAAGAAACCTCAGATGACAGGAACAATAGTAGAAAACATTTGACGTTCTGCAGGAAAATTGGTTTGCACTTATAAAAGACGAGTTGTGATACTGCAGCAGGTATTACTAATGGTGGTCATATTTAGAGGTTCAAAGTTAACCCATCGTGCTCCAAGTTTGCTCGACTGTTAGGAATCGAGAACTGCTGTGTGTAAATTAACAATGATTCATGGGAAAATGTTTGGGGTCATTGCTGATACTTCAACTCAAGCATGTGGAATTTGTGGGGTGATCCCTAAAAATATGAATAACTTACAATTCATAGAGCAACTTTCGACGGATGCAAGCAAATATGTATTTGGTCTTTCAACACTGCATGCTTGGATAAGGTGTTTTGAGTGCATTCTACACATCGCGTATCCTCGGAAAGTCAAAAAGTGACATATACGTACGTTAGTGGATAAGGAACACTTTCAGCAAACGAAGAAATGCATTCAAGATGACTTAAAAACTAAAATGTGACTATTAGTTGATATTCCAAAGCCCGGGTGTGGTACAACGAACGATGGTACTGCCAGGCGTTTTTTGAGCAGTCTACTGTGGCATCATCTATCACAACCATCGATGAAGAGTTAATTAAACGTTTCCACGTGGTACTGCAATCAGTTTCATGCGATTATGCGGTGAATGTGGAAGCGTTCCGTAATTACTCAAAAGTGACTTCTGGAAGGTTTGTTGAACTGTACTCTTGGTACTACATGCTATCTAGCGTGCATCAACTACTAATTCATGGTGTGGATATCATAACAGCTGCTGTCCTCCCTATTGGTATGTTTTCAGAGGAAGCTATAGAAGCTATAAATAAAGATTTAAGACGATACCGGGAGTTCCATACACGCAAATTTAACCGCGTGCAAACAATGACAGATTTAATTAATACCATGCTTTTTTCCTTTGATCCTTTTATGTCTTGCATTTCCCAAAGTGGTCACATTGCTCGATCACGTAAGACTTGGAAACTTGATAATGACGTCACATCTCTCTTGACACAGTCTTCTCTCATTCCTGACTTCTCCCCAGATTGTGAAAGCGAACGTGATAGTGAATGATGTTCAGGTAACTGCTTCATACGTTCATGTCATATATAATGAACAGTTATTGTAAGAGCAATTTTGTTTTTTCGTGCTCATGTTTTTGTTTCAGTTTAGTTGTTACTATGGTGTTGCAAATAAATGCTTTGGATCCACACTGAGGCATGCTTTTTGCCATAAGACTTTTGCACAGCTAGATTATGCGTCTCGCCCTCTGTGCGACGGATCGTTTCTGTACCGCGTGCGTTAACACAGCGTGAGCACGACGTTGCGAAACCCAAATGAACGCACAGGTGAGCGGGCAACCCGGGTAACGCGGACCGCGTTGAAAACAGTTGCGTTGCGGGCGGACTCGGCGGCGGCTGCACATTAAAAATAAATAAAAAATATGTTTTCTCTTACTAAAATAGAATTTCTGTGCCCTTTGAAATATCAATTAGTTCCTATGAGTGTAATACTGGGAAAAGGATTTTTCTTCTTCAGAAATTCACGATTTGCTTTCTCTAAAGTAGTTTTATTTTACTCTTATATTATTCATAACGTTGGAGAAATATAGTTTTCTAGTAAGGATGAAAGATACGAGAATTGAATTTCTAAAGAAGAAAGAGAATTTTTTCCTTGTTTCACATCTTTGTTGCTTGATATATCTTTTAAGCTGACGTAACTTTCACATATATGTATTCATTTTCTAATTAAAATTATATGATTAAGCATGTTCTCCTGAGCAGAAAACTGGGAAATAGATAAATATTTGAATGAAAAAGATGGAGAATTTCATAAACTTTTTTAGACTTACCGCTTAATGATACGTTAAGTTAACAAAGAAATTTTATATTATTTGAACTGTTCAGAAATAATTGATAGTAATAACAGTTTCTAACCTGTAATAATAATAATTTTAAAATACTCTAGAATATTCTATAATCTAACAAACCTGTATGCATGGAAATAAGAGATAAACAATTTTGTTCTTTTCACACCTTTGATGCTCAGGTGGTAATTCATTAAGTTTAAGTAATTTTTGGAATTCCACCTTAAGCATCAAAATGTTCTAAGTAAAATAAAAGAGTTTAAACAAACATTTAAACATGCATGCGAAAAAGAATGCTCTAGAAATTTCTGGAATTTGAAAGATCGGCGAATATCTAAAAATATTAGAGAGAGAGAAAATAATAATAATATTCTAGCCAGATCATGTTCGAACATGAAAATGTAAGGAAGAGAACTTCCTTGAAATAAGATCAACTTACTTTCCAGGAATAAAAGTTCTGGCATTTTATCATGAGATACAGAAATAAAAGGAAGTTTCTCGAATTCATCCGAAAATAAAAGAAGGTTCGCTATGCGAAAAAAAGGTGTACAAACGTTCTAATATGTGAGAGAGAAAAACGAATGTTCTGGAAGCGTCCTTTTTTAAGTTAGAAAAATTACCGCAATTCTTTCATGAAACAAGAAAGAAGGTGAACCTACTTTCCAAAAAAAAAAAAAAAAAAAAAAAAAAAAAAAAAAAAAAAAAAAAAAACTTTTCTGGAACGCGCCAGGCATAAAAAATATAAGAAAAGAACTCCATCGAAAGAAGGTCATCAATCATTTTAAAATGTGAGAATAACTGCACATGCGCAGAACATGACCCCTAGGATAAAAATTTTAGACAATTCTCCAAGAGAAGTTCACTGGTACAGTCACGCGGAAGGTGTGCTCCCTCCCATAAATAAAGGAATTATCCTCTCGCCACGTTCTTGGATAGCATGTATTAGCAACTATAAGGAAAGAAAATCAAGATGAGCATATACTTAATTTTATTTTTTCAGAATATGAAAGAATGTGACAGAAGTTACATTAATATAGAATTTCTAAAAGATTGTACGATCATCACAAGATGTGAGAGAGATTTTTCTTTCTTTTACACGTTTACTGCGTCAGGGATCACATAATAAAGTTAGGTTACATATTCTAGCATGAATACCTAAAACGTGTATAGTTCTTTACATCTTTCTTAATAGATGTTTATCTTTCACATTAGATTTAAAAAAAATAATGGAACTGTTTCTTAAGTACCACAAATTTCAAGTAAGATTAGATGCCAATGTAAAGGACGTCGCAGGTAATATTATCGTAGAAAGATCTAAAAAGATTCCATGATCATCGTAAGATGTGAGAGAAAAAGTATGGTAGGTGAATATGAAAAGTTTGGGACCTTTGAGTTAGGTTGCGTCAGCACGAAAAGATCTAGCATGATCATCTAATACGTGTAGAAAATTCGCCTTTCACACTTTATTTCAAAGAATATTAACTTTTTCTTAAGACTAACAAATTTTTAGTAAAAGATCCCACGTAAAGGACAACAGAAAACAGATGGTTATATGTTTATAAGATGGAGAAAAATTTAGGTTAGATTTCCTATTCTTTTCAGTATTTCTTAAATATTTCTCCTAATAGATTTGCCTTTCAAACTTATGGGATTTTCCCTTCCCACTGCATTTAAAAAGGAAATTAATAGAACTCTTTCCTAAGATTCACAAATTTCAACTGTTAGAGATAATATTATTAGAGTGTAATTAAATGAGTACGGTCACACGCCAGATGAGTAGGTGTTGAGAAAATGGTGTAAATTGAGACTGGATTTCAAAAGTATGATCTATAATATTTGTCACGGCTGAGGAACTTAAGTGAAATTTTTAAAGGATTTTGACTCATAAGATAACTGGAAGATGAACCTTCCACAGTTTGTTCACATAAAGTCATATCTAATATTATAACTTTAGTTTCACAGTACACAAATTTAAATCATAGGATTCCTAAACTTAAACGTGTTAGGAACTCACCGCTCATTAAAGTTTTAATAAGAAATAGTTAAAATTTGTAAACTGAAGAAAAATTATCTGAGGCATACTGTGTTTAAATGAGCGTTAAATTAACTTTAGAGCTACGGTGACTCAGTTGGTAGAGCGCTTACTTTTGGTGTTAGGAGGTCATACCATGTGGGTTTTGTGGCGGATTGAATTTATTATTATTTATACGGTTTGAGGCACAACAGCTTAAAAAATTAAATGTAAATTAACTCATGAAATAAATAGAAATGAAATTTCATGAAGATTACACTTTATTTTGAAATAAAACTATGGAGGTGTACCAAGCGTAAAATTTATAATAATGAGTATCTTTTTCTTTTATAATATATATGTCTGTTACATTTATTCAGAATCGACTCCGAGCCTATGAGTTGCATAAAGAGCATTAGTGAGATGTTTTTCTAACTTTAATTATATGGAAACTTGCCATCTGACTTCAAATTATATACTCTACCTTGCATTTTTACGGCTTGATAATTTAGTGATATTTCTTCTTCTGTGATCTTAAGTTGAAAATCCACCTACAATACTCAATCTTTAACGTTTACTAAAAGGCGCTTTCGAAATCAGAGCGATCACTCTAACTTTTTTACTAATAATTCATTAATTTTCTTATTTTTATGATTATTACGTTCTAATGCTACATTCTTTTTATAAACGGTTGCTGTTAAAAGCAGAGTTAAACCTAGGGAGCTTACAGTTCATTTTAATAAAGCTAATTGAAGTAAATATAGAATATGAAAGTTCCGTTCAGTGCGACATTTCAGTAGCAATACCAGAAAAATAAAACACAATGTATTTTCATTTAAGCAGACCACACCAGGTATGAAACCAGTAAAGGGGAAGGCAGGACTATATTGAAGTCATCGCAAAACTCTTCACGATTCAATTATGAAAGTAATATTCTAATACTTACAGCAGAAATAAACTACTGTTTATGATAATTATTCACACAAATAAAAATGGACTTGAAATAGAAGAGTTAGGTCCACCACAATATCTAGCGTTCTCCGAAGGACTTACTTTGTTTAAACAGTGTTTCTTCAAAAGGTTACAAAGACGGGAGCATTAAAAATATACTGTAAAATTTTAATTAATTAAAATTTAGAAATCAAATCAAGTTTTAAAGCACGTCACTAACGTTTACGCTTTATTTTTTATGCTATATTCCTTTCATGACTGGGTGCTCTGGAAAGCAGGGATGAAGCCAGTGGAGCAAAAAGGTAGATCAAGTTTTAAATCATGTCACTTACGCTTGCTCTTTATTTTTTTATTTTCTAAGTTATTTACTACGTTGTAATGGTACAATCTTTTTCAAGAGTGGCCGCAATCGAAAACGGGGCGAACCTAGGGAGGGTACCGTTTATTTTAATGAAAGTTTTGTTTAGTAGAACATTTCAGTAGCGCCAGCAATATAGAACATAACATATTTTCATTTAAACATCAGGGATGAGGCCAGTGGAAGGGTAAATTGAATTAAGGCCTTTTCGTCAGATGTAAATTAAGTTTTAGTCCACATCACTCAAGTTTAATAGGTCATGAAAAGACCCATGTCTGAAGCTTTATTTTAAATTAAAATCAAGCTTATATAATCACCTGAACATAGCCAGTAAGCATGCACCCACCAAATTTGCTGGAAAATGCTTAGTTGTTTAGAGAAGCTTCCTATATCTTTTACACGTCCGGTAGCCGGGTTTTCCGACGGATTATCTAAGCGTTTACCGCGATCAAGCAAGGGGGAGCACAGTTTCCCTGTCTAATAATAATAATAATAATAAGCTAACCTTTAAGGAAAGAATACCTCCTGCTCCTTAGCTTCCCCTTCATTTACGTGTGCGAAACTGATTTATATAAATACCTTTAAATAACCAATTGAAATAACTGTTTTCTCAGTTCTGATGTGAATATAGTCCTTCTCCTCCCGGTAAGTAAAAACTTAACGCTTTCCCTTCATGAATGTACTACACTTCGTCACTCCTAAAACAATGACAGCGTCTCTAGGTAGCCAATTAAAACATCACAATAAAGAAAAAAATTTTCTTCACCCAAAATTTAGTTGACTAGTCAATAGAAACACGTATTTTATTGCAAACTAAAACAGTGTCTGTAAAAGAAAGAAAGTCTACGTTCTCATAACTAATTCGTGAGTCCCTCGGTAGTTATTTAATCGTGTCTGCTTTTTTTGTATCTAGGCCAGCACATAGATAGATTCATATTACAATATGAATATTTCACTTTTTAATAGCTACTTCTGTAACTACAGAACTTGAGGTACACCACAACATGAATTTTCAATAAAGATGACACTTGTGAAGGAAATAGATATAAATTAATAATAGGGCAATCATAATTACACTTATTTAATGCTTTAGACATGTTTGCACTGATCTTACAACAAGCTTACTGTGACAAGCTTGGTGCAAATTTACTGCAAGTTTGCAATTAACCGCGTTATGTATTTTGTATAATACGAAACTTTAACTGCGGTGGGAGGCCACGAATACGGTTTTAACGGTCGCTAGTTTTACCGGTTGCAAATATCGTTTTAACGTTTGTGGTCCGACACCAGAGCGGGGCGGGGCCGGTTTTAACGATTTCGAATATCGTTTAACGGCTGCGATCCGACGCCAGGGCGGGCAATGTTTATGAATAATAATAATAATATGGTAATTTAGCAATTTGCATTTAGTATTCTCCCACCTCTTCAAAGAAACTCTGTTCATTACTCCCTAAACGAAACACTACTCGTCACCCCGTTTAAAAATTACTACGTCCCTAACTACCCAATTGAAACATGATGTTCGTTTAAAAGAAACATTACTTCATCCATAGTTTAATTCAGTACTCTATTAAAACATGTATTTTGTCACAAGCTAAAAGAGCATCGGTAAAAAGAAAAACAATCTACGTTTCTAGGTGGCTAATTTGAACACGTTTACTTTTTCATACATGTGGAGAGTGTGTTACAAGAATGTGAAAACGTACTGTGAATATAGGCTCCACTCGTAACCAATCCTGTACCTGTATTAGATATCGACTTCAGGTCACATGTGCCTCGTAATAGAAAGAGATACTGCTTTTTGTTTACATGATCCAAAATTTAAAATTAATATGTGAGGCTATTTCATATAGTTTTTAGATTTTAACTACTATATTCAAATAGAGCTACAATAAAATAATTAGAATTAAAAGGAATGTACATTTTCTTTCAAGTTTACTTGTAGTCTACGTTTTAACATGAAGAGCCATCTTTTGAGCACCAAGTAATTTACCCTTTTTACGAAAAATGAAAATATCTAGTATTTTCTGATTTTTCTTTCTTATTATTATAAATAATAATAAACAAAGGTAAATCAAGTGCTCCTTATAACATATAAACAAACAAGTAGCTCTCCCACTGTTTATTTACTTGAAAAAAAAGCCAAAGCTGCTTTTCTTGTAAGCTCATGTTCCACAGTAAAAATTTCCGCCATTTGTGCTCAATACGTCAGCGTGTTCTCGCAGGTGTACGTTGCAACAGGAAAATTTCCGCCCTGTTGTGCTCAATACGTTAGCGTGCAGCTGGGTCGCTTCCTACACGTGAGCATAAGCTAGTGATATCTATCTATCGTTAACGAAACTACGTGAAGGTAATGGACAAATTTTACTACAGGGCGTGGATACGGACTTTACCCAGTTGTAAGCCGTCGGCCAATGACGGGGCGGGCGGGCAGGAGCCTTATAATAATAATTTGGTAAATTAGTAATTTAAATTTTATATTTTTCCCTAAAAACTCAATTTATTATCCCTAAAAGAAACACTACTCGCTACTCCGTTTAAAAATTACTATGTGCCTTATTAGTCAATCGAAACATAACCTCCCTTTGAAACAAACATTACTTCACCCATAATTTAGTTTAGTATAAAATTAAAACATGAATTTTATCACAAACTAAGAGAATATATATAAAAGAAAGAAGGTCTACGTCCCTAGCTAGCTCATTTAAACACGTTTGCTTTTCTTAATACATCTAGAAAGTGTGTTACACACTTTGTGAAAACGTACTGTGAATATAGGTTCCAGGCGTAACCAACCCTGTACCTGTATTAGGTATTGACTTCAGCGCACGTGTGCCTCCTAATAGAAAAATATACTGATTTCTTTTTACATGTTATAACTTTTAAAATGTATATTTCTTACGAAAATGAAAATATATAGTATTTTCAGATTTTTCTTTCTTAATTTTATTGTAAATAATAATAAACAAATGTAAATCAAGTGTTCTACAAGCTACTCGTTACAAGTAAACAGCCCCCTTACTGTTCATTTACTTAAAAATAAAACCGGGGCTGTTTTTTCTTACAGGCGTACGTCGCAACAGTAAAAAATTCCGCCATTTTGTGCTCAATACTTCATCGTGTTCTTGCAAGCGTACGTCCAACAATAAAAATTTCCGCCATTTTATGCTCAATACGTCAGCGTGCAGCTGGGTCGCTTCCTACACTTGGGCATTAACTAGTGATATCTATCTATCGTTAATGAAACTATGTGAAGGCTCACTGTTTATTGTAAAAAGTAAAATAAAATTTAGAAACTTTTCAGTACAGTAGAAAATTCAAGTATTTTATGTCCTCCTGCGCTAAAGTATTTAACAGTGATGGTGTTACATTTTAATATTTAGGGAGGGCTATAGTATTTAAAAGTATTAGTGGCAATTATTTTACTATTCTGTGCCCTCCTGCGCTATAGTATTTAACAGTAGCGGAGTTACATTTTAATATTAAGGCTATTTAAAAGTACTGCTAGCAACACTTACGTTTCAGTGGGGCACACTGTACAACAGTAAAAATATGGAGGGCTTGTATTTTTTAAACTTATTTCTATTTTCTTTACGGAACAGACCTATTAGCAATCCGCACGTACGATCTGGACGTTCGGTCCGGGTGTACGGTCCACGCATACGGTCCGAGCGTACGGTTTTAATCAATGCGGTCCGGGTACGATTTTAATCAATGCGTACGCTTTTAATAGCATTAATTTTCAACAACATTACGTTTCAACCAAAATTGCATCAATATTCTGAGCAAGCAAAGGCTATTGCCCAAAGTGTTCGTTGTCTAATTTCCCGTAAACTATTTTCAGGCTCACTCCTGATAACCATTGAACAAATACAGATTACTGCAAATTTTATGTTCGCCTACAGAATTTAATAGATACAATGTAACTAATACACACATACATATGCGTCGTAGGGGAATTTTAGCTGTGAAAAGAATGCTGCCTAACTGATTTGTTACCCTTTGTAGGTTATGTCTCCTGTGAGTTTTATTGAACTTACTTGTTCATTACTCCTGTGGTCGCAAACTATCAAGGCTATAATTTCCACACTGAGTAAGAAAATGTCTTTTAGCAGTAATGATCTCTCTATGAACAAGTGGCTACTCAAAACCACGTGCAAATCAATAGATTTAACATAGACACAGTCAGTTATCGTAGTTCTATTGAATCCAAAATGCGAAGCGACAAATTATAAAATAAAATTAATAATAATTGAAACATACAACGATCTTCTACTTTCTCAAATAAATAACACACATACACTCATGGATTAGTACTTACGACACAGGAGTACCAAAAATGGTGGACAGTAGAAAAGGAATAAGTCCGCCTATTGAATCCAATACTGGGTCATGGAACGATTCCTAATTTCCTTCTGCACTCTGGTCCACATCGATATACTTGATGCACACACAAATAAATAAAAACGAACTTACAAATGCCCACTGTTGAGAATATAAGAAATATTGAACTTCATTACAAACTAGCAAAATGACGGAACTATCAAAAATGTTAAGTACCGACGAATCTTACCAGAATTCAAACTGAAGCCACGAGGCTTGAACATTACAAAGGTGGCCACCTAGTTGTCACCACTAGTACCTTTCGGCCCGAAAATAAACGAAGACTATCTTCGCACAAAGAGCGCTTCTATTAATTCTTTTAAACAGGGAAATTCGTATCAGCGCGTCACTTATAATTTCAAGGGGAATTCACAGTGGTCCAGACATCATATCTAGAGGGAAAAAATATATATTTACTACCTGTTTGCAATACTGAAGACTTGTACTGAATTTCCATCTGAGATAACCAATCTTCATTAAAAAAGTCCGGGTCCTTTTCAAACATCCTCTCAAACCACGAAGCACTACTACCCTGAAAGGTCGCCGATAGATTGATCGCACAACGTCCCTCAATCTAGACCTGTTCTCTCACGAGCTGTGCGAAAGTGCTTTGTGTGACTGTTAAGCTATATTTTATTCTGTTCTCAAGTGAAATCGACATCTTACGACATGTAGTCCCTATGTATATTATACTCATTCCAATGCAAGTAGAAAATAAATCACAGATACCATACGTATAAGAGTAAGAGTTACGTGAAGAAATAAATCGTTTGAACATTTTTCGACAGGGTTTAAAAGGAATACGCACCCCACGATACTGTAATTACAACTCTAAACTGTAAAGAACAGTATCCACTTTAAATTTCAATAAAAGGTATTTGTCGCAATCGAACTCATATTTTTTAAATGTATTTATATTGCACGCGGTGACCGGCACGCGGAACCACGAGTGACGCCCATGGAACTTTACGAATTACTGTCATCAAAAAGCGTCATGAGAATCTCTATGTAATTATGTAGTGAATAAACTAGGTATCATAGAGTGTCCAAATGATACTAGTGAAATTTTAAGGTCAATTGTTTCTACGGTTAGGTCAGATTTTGAGAAACGATGGAAAAAGAGCGGAAAAATGACAGAAAGATTTATTTTTTACTAAAATTTGCTGATTGGCCAAATAAAGATATAAAATTACCAGATACTGTATTAGAGTTTAAATGTCTAGGACAGTCTTAAGCAAACCTGTACTATATGTTTCTGGAGTTGGAAGAACTCGAAAATCATTCGGAAAAGCAGGTATAAAAACAAAACTAAAAATTTTACGCTCTTAAACAGAGTTAAAAAAAAACTATTAGTACTGGCAACACAAATGTTACTGTACTCCTCAGGGAAGAGATACACGGCCAGTTTTACAACAAATCACCCACACAACTCCTTGTAGATAGGCTGAACCATTACCTAAAGATGTGCTAAGCTTACTGGAAGAACCACACGAATCGGCAAGAAAACGAAGTTTATATGCGAAGTAGAAGATGCTGAAAATAAGGAGGGTGAAGAGAAAGAAGTACTGGCACAGAAGGATTCTTATGACAGTGAAGAGGAGAAAATGGAAGATAATAATATTTAGTTAAGCCTTTGTTACCTGAAGCGTATACGCGAACAAACATCTATGTTACATTTTGCGTGTTGTGAAAAGAAGGCAAGGAGGTTGAAATTTGTCCGCAGAGCAAGATGGCGCTCCTGTATGACGTAACATACATCTTTGTTCGATTGATCCAACACACTATTTAAGCGTGCGCTCAATCAAGGGGAAAGCATGTAACAGAGTTTTGTTCCACGGTATTTGTAGCGCATTTTCCTCCAGAAATTTCTAAATACCAAGGCTATTTGTTACAATATGCTGACACCCAGTGCGAATAGATATCAAGGACATATAAGACCTTTGTTTCGTAAATAGCTCCACTTAAACAAAAATGTCACGTAGATCTTTGTTCGCGCATACGCCTCACAAGTTTCATCATAGTATTATGCCTATAGAAATTCAAAATTAAAGTTATTAATTAAATGCTTAGTAGTAAGCTGGAACAATACTTTGGATGTGTTGAGTTTGTCTCCGCTGACTTTTCCATGTGAGAGATAAGGTCAGTATATTCCACAGTTGTTTTTTGTTTGGGCAGATGTTTTACCACCGGATGCCCTCCACCAACCCAAAACGGGTTGCGCAATCGAAACGTTATTATGAAATGGAGCTCGCACCGGGAATCAAACCCGGGACCCCTTGCACCGAAGGCGAGCGCGGTATCCACATAGCTACGCAGGAGCTCTGAAACAATACTTCGGATCTGGTTACTTTTTCTGCCCAGATATAGTCATATTTGGCTCAACTTTGTAAAGAATTTCGATACTTTGGATGTTACTTGGACACCAACGTTTAGGTACATAATAAAATCATTAGCATATGTAGAAAGGCACAA
Source organism: Lepisma saccharinum (assembly GCA_022664845.1). Classification (NCBI taxonomy): domain Eukaryota; kingdom Metazoa; phylum Arthropoda; class Insecta; order Zygentoma; family Lepismatidae; genus Lepisma; species Lepisma saccharinum. The sequence goes on from JAGDQP010016440.1 coordinate 37,564, forward strand.
GTACACACGATGTAAAGTTCAAGTTTCAAGATTACCAAATTATTTTTTAAAATCTGTAAAAAAATTAAAATGTATTACTAAATTACGTTAAATTCATTAACATACAGTGTATCCAACACTATATATATATTACATTATATTACAATAAGTTTACAAACACTTTTCACGTATATTAATGAAAATTACAATTATTGTATGTATCTGTTCCCGATATCGAACAACAAACGACCGACTATCAACAAACTATCGACTTCATTTATGTACGGATCATGGTCTATTTGAAATAATTATTCAAATAAAAATGTCAAAAAGGAGACAAGAGGGACAAAAACTGGTTTAGCAGAGACGGTACAGAATGAATTGAAGTAAGAAAATATGCCTGAGATCACTCTCATCTGAAGAACATAAAAACAGGAACTTTTTAGTGGAGAGGGGAGACGTTGTGAATTAAATAGTTAAGTCGTGAACAAAAGAGGTTGTCGTTGCAATAGAAAAATACAGGACGAGGAAAACAAATCTTTAAAAAACGTAGAGATAGTGTAAACCAGAAGTAATATGCTATGCATTTGGGTATATAAACATGCGAACAAAATGACTGGGTACATAAAATATGGCGGTCTGAGTCTGAGACGCCTGAAAGCCATAAATCAGTTTATTTCATGTTATTTTTCAAACATTGAGATACACATACGTAAAGATAAATGGTTTGATGTATTGTGTCACGGAAATAAGAAAACGTACTGATTGATTAAAAATACGTAGGAATGTACACTTTTGATACACTTTAAGACATAAGTGATACACGAAGAGTAATAAATAATAAAAATATTGTGTCCTTTATAGATGGTGAATAGAATAGAACGGTTAGACGATAAGGGTTTGATTTCCGTGTGGGGCTGACATGTATTTACTGATTTTACTAGATCCGTTTAATGGCGGGCCTCCCAAATATACGACACACATTGAAATTAATAGATACGATATCTAGCCAGAAACTGAGAGATCCGGATTCGAGTACCGGTCACATCGATTGTCAGTTTTTCTGTATTAATTCTAACATTTATCATACACAAGGTTATTTGTGAAAAGAGTAATAATATATAATTCGCTACAGTTTTTTATTCAACGCGTTCAGTTCAGCATACACATATTACAGGAAGTTCAAGTATGTTGAAAGCCGAGGCTTACGGCAAAGTCTTATAATCTAACTGTCGTAGAGATCAGTTAGGATGGTGTAGTTAAGCAGATTTAGTGAAAGCATACACTGTAAAAAGTGGAAACACGAAATGGATGAAAGTTACTCCGCTTTATGGAGAAACAAAAGTCGAAACATAGCGTTTTGTTGAATTTACTCTTAAATGCGGATATAGTGTAAGCCCTTTAGTGGAAAGACTGGTAACTTTAACTCCATTTTAAAGTTTAACATTTTCTTTGTAATGGCTTAACGTTAACTTAAAATTGGCTTAAACTGGCCAAAGTGTTTCGTCGGTGAACGTTTAACTTATTTTACGCTTAAAATTCGGTCATTTTCTGATCCAAGTGTAAGCTAATCTGGCCGTTTTGATTTTACGTACTTTTGTGGATGAAGTTTAAGCCTTGGTTGGGTATTTTATAATCCAATAACAGGAGTAAAGTTACTTGCTTGTCACTGAACGCCCCACCATTTTGAGTGTTTATGTTGCTTTTACACTGTGAACAGTAAACAGTTGACTGGTGGATCGAGAACGACATGATTGCATTGGCGGATATGGGAATTAAGTTTAGTATAAATCTTTACACAGTAGCAAACGTATCTCTCCTTTTTTTCTCCAGATATTCCTCGTAATATCTACAACATGTTAATCATTAACCTTCTGCGCAGTAGAATCCTAGCTATGAATATCACTCGGAAAGCCATAAACACCAGTTGACTTCGTACCTATGTGGCTAGAGCATCTGATCAGTGTGCTAGAGGACCCTTGATCGAAACCAGACCGCCTGAACCTTTTTCTTTTCTTTATTTTAAATTTTAAAGGAACATTACATTTTCTTCTTTTCTACTTAATAAAAATGTTCTGCTTCAATGAAATACGTTGGAAAATACATATATGCGTATTTTGAAATTTTACAGAGAGTAAAACGTGCAACCGAAAACTGGCTGAATGTAGGTTAATCCACGTTGTGTCTCCTATTTTTACAGTGTGTTGGTCTGTTGGTTAGCACCCAGCCTCGGATTAAAAACGGAGTGTTGTTGGTATCTCATGTTGATAGTTGTTCATAGAAGCTACAATTAGGACAAAAACTAGAACTGAAATAAGTTGAAGAGTAACTCTTCTTTTTGAATCTTTGTTTCACACCATTGATAACCTCGCATTTTGTGCGTGTGGTCACGGGTCAAGTTCCGCCAGAGTCGGTTGAACAGAGTGGTTCGGAGCCCACATTACAAAAATCTGTAGGTCCAGTATTAAATAAGCTCACCAGCTCGTTTAGGACATAAATATAAATAAAAAAAACATTGATAACGTTACCCTTTCGGATAAGACTACAAAACAAGAAGCCTTCATACAAGGTTTCTAATTCGTTGTTAATTTTCCAAAACTATACCCTATTATACAGAAACTATATTTGATTAGAAGAGTCTTAAGTTATTACATCTCACGTAAACACCATGTGGCTTAAGAATATAACAACACTGGGAAACAAATTTTAACTTTTGTCCTGTTACGGAAACGAAATTGCTGCAATTCAATGTATGTTTGTATGCTAAACACGAAAATAGCAATAACGTTGTCCGATATGGTCTATTCTTATTATGAAAAAGTAAGGATGGGCGTGAAAGTGCATTTTCCTAAGGAAATAAAATAATGTTCAACTGGGCTTGCCCTAACTAAAGACGTGTCCTTTTAGCTTGTTTGCTGTTGTAGTCGACCTCGGGGGCATCCCGCACCACCGACCAACAATAGTCAACTAGCTTGGATGTGCTCCATTTACTTTGGTATCGTCATACAAATGTC
>JAGDQP010016441.1:0-40556 GCA_022664845.1 Lepisma saccharinum
AAAAAAAAAAAAAGGTCTGCACGGTCACAAGCGGTGTCATTCATCTCAGACCATTTCGGCTATTTTTGTATTTATTGACTAACAATTTGTTCCTCGAATGATTAATAGAAGGCTCCACAACTTATAGCAAGAGACAAAAGTGTTACGTACCGAGCCACCGTAGCTCTGTGGTAGAGCGTTGGCCATTCGGGAGGTCATGTTTTCACACCCAGCGGCCGACCATGCTGACTGAGGTTTCTCCCTGTCACACCAGGCAAATACCGGGATGGCACCTTCAATGTAGGCCCTGGTCGGCACCTTCCCAAATCCTTTCCCTTCCGCTATCCCGGCCTAAGCCTTAGATGCCTAAAGGCCATAAATAAAATTCAAATTGAAACAAAAATGTTAGTGATACGCTGCCAATAAATTATGAACTTTCGTCGTTCAACTTTTTTTTTACTTTACATACGATTCACCGTTTCTAAACACTTTCTCCTTTAGTTTATTATACCTTGTTGGGAACTGAATTGTATGTTTGACCTTCAGACATTTTTGGCTGAAGCTGGAATACGAGTGGCGAGAGGAAGTGTGAGAAGAAAGTCTACCAAGGCTTAGTTTGAAGGTACCTTCCCGGCATTAGCCTGGTGTAAGCCTAACTGAAGAAAGATTGTGGAAAAATATTGGCAGCGAATCTTCTCAATACTTCCCTATTTTAGTATAATTTTTATCGTATTTGACAGATTAGAAGAAAAAGTTTACTGCAAAGCGACCGCCATAAAATTAATAGGCAGTCAACAAATGGAAAAATATCATTTGAGAAAGAAAAAACGCAAAAATTTTATCTTCTGTGGCCTTTTTTATTAAAAAAAAAGTATTAAATTTAGAAACCCTAGATATTTTGATATATGAAGAAATGTCCACGCAATAGTATTTGTTTTAAGCAAGTTTGGCGGAGGGAAAAATTCGAGTGCTTATACGAATATATCATTTGTAAATATATCAGATTTCTATTTGTAGTAAATTTCTTCATGTAGTACTCTTCAGGTAAGTAAATTGCGATTTCATTGACAGATAAGACATCCGTAAATGAAAACTCTGCACACATTTAATTTTCTGCTGACGTATCACTGCACGTGTGCGCCCAGGATGACGTAGCCACAGCGCGCGCGCAGAGCATTTCCTATTGGCGCAACCTGTAGAGAATATAGTAACCTTGCGCTTTCCGCTTGAAACAGCACATGCACGGCACTACTGAATGCCACTGACTATATATTGAACGCGCCATGGACAAGAGTGAAATTCTATTAATATTGATGCAAGTCGTACCTTTCAGTTTTTCATATTTATTCTCTATTAAATATACGTTTCTTTTATAATTTGCGTTGATTATAATTGAATAGTTTTATTTTTATTTTCCGAAAGGATGCTCACAATGTGTTATTTTTAAAAATAATTCTTGAATTAAGACATAAGAAGTACCAATTCTACAATTCTCAATTCTAGACCCTTCATGTGTTTGTATATCATCATATTCAGCAGTTTTCTATCCACTGCTGGATGAAGGTCTTCCCCTTTCCACATATATCTCGGTCTGCTGTTATCCTCATCTATGTAGCTCCTGAAAAACGCTTGATTTCATTTACCCATCTTGCATCGAGACGTTGTCTCGGTAGTTTCTTTTCTCTAGGAATCCATTGCAGTGCATTTGTCGTTCATATTCCATCTGTTCGTCTAGCTAAGTACCATCTCCATTCCATCTTCTTCGCAGTCTTGATTACATCCTCGACCTTTGTTTGTGCGCAAATCCATTCATTTGTATTCCTGTCCATTCTAGTTATTGCTAGCATGCATATCTCCATTGCTCTTTGTGTGACTCTTAACCTTTGAGTTGTTTGCCCATTTAATGTCCAAGTTTCACAGCTATACATCATCACAGGTAAGACATATTGATTATAAACTTTACGCTTCAGACACATTGATAATTTGCTTTTGAAAATAAAGTGTAGTCTTTCAAACGAACTCCACGCCATTTTACATCTTCTAGTTATTTCATGTTTTCAGCTGATCTAGGTAAACATACTCATCAACTATGACTATTGTCTCTCCGTTAATCTTTATTTCCTTCTTTGCAGCATGTTGATTGTACATTACCTTCGTTTTACTTAAATTAATTTGAAGGCCTATTTTCAAACTCTCATTACTCCGTTCTTCCATTCTGGTTTGTAGTTCTTCACTTGAAGCAAACATGATTATATCATTAGCGAATCGTAGGTGATGAAGATATTCGCCGTTAATTTTCATTCCAACTTCATCCCATTTTAAAATTTGAATCAAACTCTCTGCAGGACCGCACAAAACAGTTTTGGAGAAATTGAATCTCCTTGCCTTACCCCGTTTCCAAATTTAATTTTTTCACTTTCTTGATGTAGTCTAATGACAGCTGTGTTTCGCAGTAAATGTTTCACAGTAGCGTGATGTATGCACTTTCGATGGCTTGATGTTCAAGTGATTTAGGTACTGCTGCCAAAGAGACCGAATTGAAAACCTTTTCAAAATCTGTGAATCACAAAGACGGTGGAAGTTCATATTCATTAGTCCTTTCCATAACTTCATTCAATGTTTGTGTGTGGTCCATTGTTCTAAATTCACGACGAAATCGGACTTTGTTCCCTTCCCTGGTTAAAATCCAAGTCTCGTTCAATATGATTCAAAATAACTTTCGTGAACATTTTGTATAGAACTGACAGTGAACTAATTGGTCTGTAGTTTTCGACGCGTTCGTTGTCCCCTTTCTTGTGCAATAAAATAACAGCAGCATTATTCCAACTTGACGGTATTTCACTCTTCCTCAGGCACATCGAGAATAATTTCGCAAGTTCTTCTTTCATCTCTGCAGTGAGTCACATTTACTTCTGGCGATTTTCTGTTCTTCATCGCTCGAAGTACTTCATCCACTTCTTTCATTACGTCTGGGACTTCATCATTTTCTTCTGAGCCTTCATTTCCTAGTTCTTCCTCGGATTAGTACAATTCTGTGTAGAAATTTTCAAATATGTTTATAATTTCTTCCTTATTTTGTGTTACGACCCCGTCTGGTCTCTTAACTGCAATTATTTGCTTTTTCTCTATCATGAGCTGCTGTTTGGCTTTCTTCATGCTCTTGTTTACCTCGATTATATTTCTAACAAGATTTTCGTTATATCTTCGTACATCCTCTCTTATTTTCTTCCTTACGGTTTTATTTAGTTCTATGTACTCAATCCTCTTTATACAATTTTCCTCTTCTTTCATTTCCCTTCTTTTCTTCATCAAGAGTTTAGTTTCTTCTGAGATCTTTCTCTTTTTTTCTTTCTGGTGCCTGCTATTTCCTTGTCTCTCTCTCTTTTATCTCAGTCAGTATTTTATTTCTGCTATTGATGTCTTCTTCCTCTAACTCTTCCAAGGCGCTGAATCTGTTACTTAGTTCTATCTCGAATGTCTGTCCGTTTTTCCCTAGATTTTTTCAAATCTAAAACTGGCGGTTTTCCTCTGATAAGCTTCTTTCTCTCAAGTCTAGTATTTAGTTTCAGCTTGCATCTCACCATTCTATAATCGCTCGAGACTTTGAAACTGTTCAGAACAGAAACATCTTGCAGAATTGCCTTGTTGTTCGATAGAACGTAGTCTATTTCGTATTTTGGTCCCATTTGGGCCTTTCCATGTTCACTTCCTCTGGGGCGGTTTCTTGAAAAATGTATTTGAAATGAACAGTCTGTTGGCTTCTGAGAATTCCACTAACTTCTCTCCTCTCTTGGAATTACTCTAGTTTCATTGTTGTTATGCCCATAACAATGAACAAGAAAGAAAATAAAAAATCGGCACAGGTAGAACTCTTGAATTACTTATGAACGTTCTTCCCTGAAAGTTTGAACTCTCTAGGATTGAATTTGTAGGAGCAGCATTGAAATTTTTTGCACGATAAAAATACATTAGACATATACAGAAATAGTGCTGCTATCTCTTGTCGGAGATCTTGGTTTTACTTGGCCCTCAACAGAAACTTTTTCCTTCTATTGTAAGTTTAGTGTAGAGTAGTGTACAGTGTAAGTTTAGTTTAGTATGCTACAGTAACAGCGGCATGATTCTCAGATCCACTCACACGGTTTGCACAACTGGGAACACCTTCACTCCAGCGGTATTTTTACAGAAGCCTAAGAAATTGAAGTGAAGGATATAATTTCCCCTTCCTTTCCACATTTTAAAAATACTTGCAGGCTGGTCTTGGTCTTGCTTGCACCCCTTGGTCTTGGTCTTCCATCGGTATCCCTGGTCTTGGTCTTGCATGCAAGACCAAGACTCTTGCGCTCATCACTATTCAGAACTATCTTTCAAGAAAGTAAATCCCACTTGCTGGCGCTGCGCTTATACGCCAATCCCAACCGGTAGGAATAAAAAGAAATTTATTAGAAATTCTGCATTCAAATTGCTTTTGGCAGAAGTGGGTGATGTAAACGGTAGAGGATTTAAATACAGCACCGTGAGCACCATTTGCTAGATGCCCAGCGTGGCGTGTCGGTAGGATGCTGGATCACGGAATAAAAAACTGGGTTCGGTCCCCGCCGGTCGGGCGAGGGTTTTTCTTTTTTTTTTCTGTCAAAAAATATATTTTTAAAAGTTTTAATTTATTATTCTTTCTTGCATTTTCAAGATTCTTATTAAAAGTGCAGTTTTTCGTAAAAAAAAAAAGTTAAGAATTTTTTTCTTCTTGTCTTAATATATTTTTCTAAGTTCAATTTTATTATTAATAATTGCTCCATTCCATTTGCCGTAGATTACATAAAATTAGTAGTGACCATGGGTTAGGGTAGGATAGGAAAGGTCAGGTTCGGTTATGTATCTTTACACTTTCGTTTCCTTCTTTCAAAACACATTTCTATCTGTTTGTGCGAACCTGACCTTACCTAACCTCCGCTAATCCACGGTAAATAAAAATGCAATTCGGGAGGGGGGGGGGGCAAAGGCCCCGGTTAGCGGTGGACATACGCAAAAGTGTTACATTGCGTATGCCCACCGATAACCGGGGGATGCTCCTCGCTGAGGCTCAGGCCACCCAGCTCCCTTCGAACGCACAGTGCCCCCTTACACACACAGCGGACCAGACCTGATTTATGTATAAAATTATTTATCCTAGTTTTCAGTAGCCTCTATTTGTATGCCAAACCAAATATTAATAATGAATGTGAACATTTAAAAATATATTTTTAAAGAAAAAGGTAGAAAGATGTTGCCCCCGCCGGGATTTAAACTCGGGTTTTTATTTAGTAAGCTAGCTCTATCCGAATCCACTATTTTGCACCCTTGATTGTGCCGTTGTACCGTTTGATGCGCCATTGATGCTATCCGAATTAAGCGGCGTAGGGCGTAATAAAGGGTGTGTATCGACGGCACATTTAGTGCACGCTTTTATGTAATGTATACACCGTTCGTGCGGCTAGAAGCCATATTTGAAAAAGAAGAAAGAGCTGATTTGGTGAGATATTAAATATGTGCGTGTGTGTTTTTTAAATAATTTTTTACGTTAATCATTCCTATTCCTAGTCGTAATGTAAATATTCTCTATGATGATAGTTCGATGACTATCCGTTAATAAATGCAATCGTTTGTGAAAACAATTTGCTATGGCTTACGGTGATTTGTGGTTCACGCTATACATTTCAGATGTGTTTTATTAGAAATGATGGGCAAATTTGACTTTGAGGGCCCCAAAAGTGTAAAATTTACAAGAGAAATGTAATGTTTCCAATGCATGTGGAAGAGTTGAAACTCAAAATAAAACTGTTTCGAATCATTGAAGTGTGAAATGCGAGTGAAAGAGCGGAAAATACGTTGGAGTGTTAAAGGCAAGATGCATCGCGTGTAATATCTATATAAAATATCTCATGTTACTTTTCTTAAACCTGTCTTTGCTCTTTCGACATTTAGCCCGCGATTTTGTAGCAAAAATACCTGCCATTCATAGCACGAAGTGACGCCATTCATACGGCTCCGCATGTGCTATGTTTGTCATCTGTTGACAAACTGGAGTGCGTATTTAACGAAATAATAATGACACGTGGATTTTCATAATTTATGAATTGCTGGTTGTCGCTAGGTTTTATAGAAGCGTCTTTTAAAATTATTTTGAAATGAATGACTTGAGAGCGTACATAGATAGCTGTCTCAATAGCTGGCGGAACTTGGGGTCCCAAAAGTAAAGTTTACCATAAATAATAATACCTTAAGTTCGTATTTGATGCAATCTGACCTAACCTTACTTTAACGTAGCATATTGAGTCTCAAGCCAGAAATTGAGAGACATGAAATTGTATGAAAAAGTTATGAGTCGTGTAGTGATTATAATGGAGTACACTGCTGAACAAATTACCCTCGTTATGTCAAGGTTGTATCACGTTCTAAGTGTTGTCGTAGTTAATAAGAAACGGTATTATTGAATTTTGTACACGGTAGAAAAACCGTGGATAAATTTACAAATTAATCTAAACCTCATGCCAACAATAGCATGTAGTAGACACATAAGAAAAGGAAAGTACGTGTTTTTGGACTAAGTGGATAATCCGCTCGTGTACAGACAGCTTGCCAGATCCTCTTCAGGTTACGTTAAATTTGATAACGTTGGAAATAGCAAAAAAAAAAAAAAAAAAAATACTTTCGGAATATTAATTCCACTCGTGGGAACAAATCCACTTTAGGGTAAGCATGCTTCAAACAAACTTTCTCAACCTAGTGTAATCAAGATTAATGAAAACTAGATTAAATTAACCTGTTACCCTAACGTGAGAAACTTAAACAACGAAAGAATCTAAGAGTAAAAAGTTCAGGAGTTTCGATAAATGGTCCACGATGGTATAATTAACGTAATTTTTGTCCACACGTACAAGGCCGCAGATGGGAATAAAAAACATTATTTACTCTTTCGAAAGTAACTTTACACCGAATACAATACAATATTGTATTCGGCCGACCGGTTATCACAGCCCTTACCAGAAAAGTCAAGGCATGCTTAGTAGAATTTGTAATAGGCGTCTCACGAGATATTTTTAGTGCTATGCTTAGGGGATCACAGCAGCTAGGAAACCCCTAGAGATGTGTCCATGACCTGCTACCTGATTAATTTACATTTATTTAGTCTTTAGACAACTTCAGGGATAGGTGAGGGAGTCGACCATAGGTGACCTAATATCAAGGTATCATCCTGCCATTTGCCTGGTACGACAAGAAAACACTGGAACACCTCAGGGACGATGATCTACCATAGATATCGAATCCGGATCTACCGAATGCAGATATCTGTTTGAATTGCTGTACTAGAATATCTACTTTCGCGTCTTCACATGTGTTTCTATGTGCAGGTTGGCATAATGAATTTCTTTTTATCATTATTATTTTAATACATTAAGATTTTACAAATCGCGACAACAGAAGTGTGTGGATTTGACATGTCACGTAGGGTACTGCCAGCCCGATAGGGGGTCACCCCTCCATTTTTTAATTACAACTTAAAATTTTTACTGTAAAAATTGATCCTGAAAAATTCTACTTAAACCCCATCCCCTTATCATTTGATTTTGTAGAAATCCAATAAGATGCAGCATATTTTCAGAATATTCTTTTCTCACGATCTGCATTTGGTAAACTGTTGCAATATAGTTATAACATTTTTTAATAACTTTCTAACATTTTACGTATGCCCCCCGCTAACCGGGGCCTTTGCCCCCCCCCCCCTTCCGAATTGCATTTTTATTTACCGTGGATTAGCGGAGGTTAGGTAAGGTCAGGTTCGCACAAACAGATAGAAATGTATTTTGAAAGAAGGAAACGAAAGTGTAAAGATACATGACCGAATCTGACCTTTCTTATCCTACCCTAACCCATGGTCACTACTAATTTTATATAATCTACGACAAATGGAATGGAGCAATTATTAATAATACATTTGAACTTAGAAAAATATATTAAGACAAGAAGAAAAAAATCTTTGCAGTTTTTTGTAAAAAAAAAAAAAAAACTTTTTATAAGAATCTTGAAAATGCAAGAAAGGAATTATTAATAATAAATTAAAACTTTTAAAAGTATATTTTTTTGGGAAAAAAAAGAAACTCTTGCGGCGGGGACCCAACCCAGTTTTTTATTCCGTGAGCCAGCATCCTACCAATACGCCACGCTAGGCAGCTAGCAAATGGTGCTCTCGGTGCTGTATTTAAATCCCCTACCGTTTACATCACTCACTTCTGCCAAAAGCACTTTGAACGCAGAATTTCTAATAAATTAATTTTTATTCCTACCAGTATAAGCGCGGCGCCAGCAAGTGGGATTTACTTTCTTGAAAGATAGTTCTGAAATCTAGGATATATATAAATAAACCGCTGAGGGTAGCGAGTTTAATGGCTGATTTAACAACACATTTGTTATGGTCTGTGTAGTTAAGTGGTGAGTATGTCAGACTCTCATTCGCAAGGTCTTTGGATCGATTCCACAAGCAGTTTTTTACAAATATTTTCTTCTAGGAATTAAGCATTGTAAATTCGCTATTGCTACTGAAAGAGATTTATCCCGCACAGGGGAAAAACACAAGACAGAGAAGTTGGCAGGGAGAGAGAGAGATGGAGACTGTGTATTCATAAGCGTTAAAATTTCATTTATATCCATGTCTAAACGCCATTTTTCTTTCCCGCTTTCCTTGTCTCTTTCTCTTTTCTCGTTCTCTTCCATGCTTTCTCTTTCTTTCTTTCTCTCTCTCTCTCTGTCTGTCTGTGTGTGTGAACAATGCGTAGTGGCGATTGTTACATGATGTATATCCATATTATCATTTTTCTTTTCATTAATTCCTATTTCTTAGAACTTAACGTGAATGGCATTTCTGCCTATCTATCTCGTTATTCTCTAAATGGTGATGAACGAATCAATTCTTTCTTGCTCCAAATGGAGGAAATCCAGGCATGCCATATTTTGGAGCATATTTGTACTGTCATGTTGGTTGTCTAACTATGAGGCGTACAGTGCAACAATTCTCTTGGAGAAAAATGCTACTATTTCTTATAATTCCAACCTCCATTTACTTTTGTAAGTAACTGTACATCCCTATTGTTTAAACATTTTTGTTTTCTCGATATTTCTAAAATCTCTTGAATATCAGAATATTCATTGCCGAAAAAGTTTACGACAAGGAGCTCGATGAAACTTTTAGTAATTATTCTAACAACTCTCTTATAAAACTTAAAAATTCTTAGAGAAGTTTTATTGAAGATCCCAGAGCATAATACCATACTCTGTGGCGGAATGGAATGTAGATTAATAGAATGATCGCATAAAATAGTCGATTGATTTAATTTGGAATTTACATGGCGTATTAAGTAGGTTATTTGAGAGAGGTTGATTGCAAGCTTATTTATATGTTCTTCACTTCTTACCGCATAAATTTATTGTCCGCATAATGTAAATACATAAGAATTTCAGGATCCATGAGAATTCGCATAATTAATTATTAATGATTATGTATGGCGAGGGTCGTAGGTTGAAGCACATACTTTTTGTTTTTTAACGTTAAACGTAAGTTTGCTGTTGGATAACCAGTTCTCTGTCTGTGATATTACATTATTTACTTTCAATTACATCAAAAACATTTTTTTTAAAATTATGCTTGTATTGTATCATCCGCATACAGAACAGTCACGCATATAGAATGCATTACACTGCATTTCATTCACTGATAAATCATTTATATACAACCAAAAAGTACAACCCAGAACCGAACCTTGAGGAACCCCTATATTTATTTCTTTGGGATCTGAGAGTATTCTCTCAATCATATTTGTGTGAGGGTTTTTATGCGTAATCTCAATAACCTGTGTTGGCCCATCTGAGAAAGATTTAAACCATTTATTAGAAACCCCTCGTATGCCATAGCTTTCTAGTTTGGTCAGTAAAATATCATGGTTTACACAGTAAAAACTTTATATAAAACACAAAAAATACCTAAAGATTCTTTTTATCTAAGTTTGAGATTACACTATTACAAAAATCGTTGAGGTCAGTAATTGTCGATCTATCTTTTAAGAAACCATGCTGATCTGGTGTTATAAGGTTGTGCGCAATTTCTGGAGAATTTTCGTCTCTAATTTTAGCATAGACAGAAGGGATTGTTATCGGTCTATAATTCTCCTTTACCTTTACATACAGTTACCTTTATTTGAAGGTTTTACCGCTGAATAAGAAGAATGCAGTAAGAAGCAGACATTGTAAGTCTATGGAATCTTTCTCACTTGTGCTTGTTGAGACTTTAAAGCAAGTAGTGTTGTTAACTAGTAGAACTAGACGTAGTTGAAAAATAATCATCTTTAAATATTTCTTTAAAAATATAATTTTTGGGAGCTGCGAAACAGAATGTATTCTTTAAACACTTACAACATGACTGTGTTCATGTGTGTTCTTCGAATGTGCTAATAATTAATCTATTGTATTTATAATTTCAGCAATTCCCTGTTAGTGGTGTCCCTCAAAGTTTGCACAGGATTTTGAAATATTTGGTTAGCAAGTTGCAACGTTCTACGTCGTTCTGAGTTCCCATCAACAGTAGAAAGCGCTGCAGTCTTCATAATTTTGAAGAAAGTGTCACTAACATACCTACTCTTCAAACCAACAAATTTCCCATTTGCTCATTCACCACGCTAGGCACGCACATAAGTGGTAGACGTACACAATAGTCACAATAAAGTAATTGGCAATATCTCAATTCGTATTTTGGAAAAGAACACGGAGGTGATAAGTTGATGTACTACGCTGCACAAAAATACCGCTTTTTAGTATTACTTTCCCGACAAACGTGAACGTCAAATACAACGAATCCAGTAAACCATATTAAATAGCAATGTTTCATTTATTCACATTGCCAACCACATTGCACACTCTACCATGTTCAACATATGGCGAACAGGAAAGTTACTTATGACTCATGTGTTTCAGTTGACTGTGACGTGATTCTCTCTTCTCGTGGTTCTGCATACAAATCACTTCCTTTTCCTTTTATCGTCCCTGGTAGCATGAAAGCATTGATATTTTCAAATTATCTTTTGCTTATTATGTACACAATAGATAAATCAACTAGTTTGCTTTGTCTAGAATGTCTTTACAACCGTTGGGAAATGTCCAAGAATTGAATCACAATGCGGAGAATTTATGTAATATATGAAATAAGTTAAAATAAAAAAAAACTACAAAGGAATAAGTGAACAAATTCTGAGAGTGTAAGTCTGAAACGCCAATAAAATCAGTTTATAGTAGTGTTACATAAGTAAAATAAAATAACTATTTAAGTATATTAAAATATTTTGTTTGAAATGTGTTTTATAGTAATGTGAAAAATACTTTACATTTTAAAAGTTTTAACATTTTAATGTTTAATATATTTTTAAAATTTAAACATTTAACAAAATGCAATTTTTGAGAGATAATTGAGATCTTTTTGAATATTAAGCTCACACTATGAATGTTGTTCTTAGATACATTCTCCTCCTCCTCCTCCTCCTACTATTACTACTACTACTACTACTATTACGTGTTAAGATAGACTCTTTTCATATTTGAAGTAACTCTTTATCAAATTTAGCATTTCATAGAGCTCCCCCTTGAGCCATATTATTTAATATTTCTATTAATTTATACCAAGAAATTCATAATGCTAATTTACTTTACGTATGCTGATGATTTCAAGTTCTATAGAGAAGTGAATAACGCTGATGATAATCTCCACTCCCAATATATTTTATTCAAGGTTAATAAGTGAAGTGTTAGAAATGGCATGCAAATCAGCATTAATAAGACAAATTATGCTCGCAATATGTAAGAACATGTAAAGTGAAAGACACTTACATACAAAAGGTAGATTACATGATTCGCGTGTGTCTTTGATTTTAATAAACATCTTAATGATGTCACAGCAGATATACAAAAAATAATCGGTTTTATTTTTAATCAAGAGCACGATTTTAATCACATTAGCATCTCTCTAATACCACACGGAATCTCTATGAAATTCTTGTTAGGTTTAAACTAGAATTTGTTTCAAATGTGGGTAACAACTTGCGCAAATTGAGTGTTAACAAACTTGAAGCTCTGCAAAGTTATCTCTTATGAGTGATTGTTATGTTTTAGGTTTAGCCTCCCATAATTTGATTTTACTTATAAGAATTAATGCGATTAATTTAGTTGTTGGAAAAAAGAAGAAAGATATTGGTTAAAAAAGTATATTTAAAGAGTTTATTATATCTAATGATATTCACCAAAAACACTTTACTGAAAAATTAAACTTCAATGTACCCTCATTTCGAACAAGATTTTATCAGCCATTGACGACATCTAACAGAAGGGATTTACCCTTCAAACGATTGATCTGTAAATCTGATCTTATTTAATCAGTTTTGTTATTTGTCCGCTTTGTATCTTTCCTGTATTTATTAGTTTCTTCGTGATGTAATTTTGAATTTGACTCAATGCTATATTGGTTGTTAAGCCGTTCATAGCACTTTAGTATTATTACGATTATTCAGAAGATATTACGATATCATTTATCATTTATAAGCCAGGTTGACAAAGCTGTACCACAATTTGTTAGTAACATTGAGTGTATTAGGCATAATCCGATGTATATTCAATATTGCACATAAGCAAATTATTATTATTAATAGTAGTAGCAGTACATTAAAAGTAAGTGGTATGCGATGTCGATTGACTACTGTTGGATGTTTAGCTTAAATTGAAACAAGGTCCACATAATATAACACATAAGAAAAATAATAAATGTACACATTTATTTTTAAATATAATTGTCTACATAGATAGATAGATAAATAGAGAGAGAGAGAGAGTTTGGAAAGAACAAGGACAAGAAATCACTTCCTAATACCGTTTTTCCAAGACACAAAATACCACATTAGCTCCCAAATTAAAAAAAAATCGAAATGTTTTGTTAAAATGCCAAGTCTCATTGGTTTCTTTTGTAACGATTTTCGTTGCTTTCTTGTAACAGGGCTGCTAAAGTATGTATTTGTCTTTGAAGTTTCATTTTTAGCTGTAGTAATTAAATAACTCTCTGTTAACCTTGACATTAGAATTCCTTTAATCATCACAGAATGTTTCGTTTGTTTGTCCATCAATACACGATTCTTTTATCTTCTAGTCCTACTATCGAATTTCGCGTTATGCAAATAGAGGAAAGATCAGTTGTTGCATCAAACGCCATTTTTAGTTGTTAATTAAGTTAATTGTCATTCCTCTCTATGTAGATAAACAGAGTACAAAGTAAATATGTTTCATACCATATCAAATGTTTCACTCACATTAATTGCTACGTAGTTAAATGTCAATTGTGTTTATCTAGTTCTTGAGTTTTAAACTTACCTTTCTTTTTATTTCCCGTCGGTATTATATATATTTCTGAAAAAAAGAAAAACGTAACATCAAATGAAACCTTGCAAAGGAAATTTAGATTGTGTAAAATAGCTTTTTCTTTAATTTCCCATCTTTCAAAACGAAAACATTTTCCAGTATGTTGCATATTTTTTTCTGGCTATTTGGGTTATGCGTCATGATTACTTACTGCTTAATAAGATAGCTCGATACAGCAATATATAAACTGTATTTGAGGACTATTTGTTATTCATCTGATACAATGCCACTGTTTATGTTTTTCGTTAAATTCATTGTATTATAGACTTTTCTTGCTTAATATTTCTTACTTAATATTTCTGATGTGTACACAAGTAATCGAATAACCTCAATACCGAAATCTAAATAATTCAAGTTATTTGGTCAAAAGAAGGAAATCGGAGCCTTAAGTGATGGAATATTATATTGATATGGATTGCTGAATTTTATCAACAAGTTAAGATTTTCTCTTTTAAATACATACACCTACTTTTAAAATTGGATAATACTTGAAAAGTATATTTCACATTATTTTTGTTTTATATTTCTATTTTTACAGTTCCACCAACCGCGGACATATGGCGTTGGGGCAGGTTCAGAACTTTCGGTCTGTAACGCCAGTAGTTATTATTATTATTATTATTTGTATTTTTATATACACTTCTCACCATTAAAAATGCAACACCAAGAAGGAAACCATGCCGTATCAGGAAGTCACCCATAGTTTCACATTTTGATGAAATTTACCATATTGATTCTTGGTAGCGTTCTTAGTACAAATTCCAATTTAAAGGTTTCTAAACCTAATGTATACAGAGTTACAGCGCTTCAAATTTGGCTATTTTTATCCTCAAATGTTGTTGTGATCGTCACTTTATGGAGACACACCCTTTAAATTTTATTTTTAAAGTCATGCTTTATGAATTGTAAATGACAAGATTAAGTGTTTCTTGTGTAAAGTTCATCGGAGAATCCAAATTTGATAACAAAATTATAGTAGAGCCAATAGTTTTTGAGATATGGGTTTATAATTGCCAAAAAGGAAGTTTCTGAAATGGTGTTCAACTTGCGACATAATACCATGAATATCTCAAGCGGAACACCAGATACAGATGTGAGACTTGCACCATTGGAAAGAGAAGAACATTTCCTATAGAATGATGTAATAAAAATAGTGGGTTCTTGCTGAGGAGTCCATGTAGATAGCATTTTTTGTTTTTACATCATTATATATACAGATGCTTATCAGAATAATGGAAACACCTGTACTTGGCAACACGTCAGATGTATGGGTTGGCAGTGGTGTCGTGGCGACCGCAGCGCCGGACTGCTGGTGGTGGTGTGTTAGGTCGGTCTCCATACTACGTCAGGCGTCGTGGAACAGGAGTGTGCAGTGGCTGCAGCAGACGGAGGTAGTGTAAAATGGGAGACCTCTCAGAGTTTCAAAGAGGGCAAATTGTTGGTGCGCGGTTATGTGGAGTGAGTGTGACGGCAGTGGCTAGTGTGTTAGGTGTGTCGCCAGGGACAGTGTCGAAGGTGATGACGGCCTACACAACACACGGGAAAACCACATCGGGGAAGCGGAACAGTGGGCGGAAGAAAAGCATCAGTAACAGGGCACGCCGGGTATTAAAGCGCATTGTCACGCGGAACCGTCGTGCCACTGCGGCGCAAGTGACGGAGGAACTCAATCAGCACCTCCCCCAACCTGTTTCGACAATCACAGTCCGCCGCGAATTACATGACATGAACTTACGGGGTCGTGTGGCACGGGCCAAACCTCTCATCATGGACCAGAACGCTTTAGCACGCCGCAAATGGTGCCGCGACCATGCAACTTGGACCGTTGACGACTGGAAACGTGTGGTATGGTCGGATGAGTCACCATTCACCCTATTCCAAACCACGGGCCGTGTTTATGTGTGGAGAACGCCCAAAGAAGCGTATGATCTGCAGTGTCTCCGCCCAACTGTGAAACATGGCGGCGGCACGGTGATGCTGTGGGCCGCAATATCATGGTTTTCATTGGGTCCTGTGGTCACACTTCGCGGACGCATCACTGCCAACGATCATGTCGCAATTTTAGGAGACCACTTGCATCCTATGGTCCGGATGTTGTTCCCGGACAATGACGCCATATTCCAGGATGATAATGCACCCATTCACACAGCTGTAGTTGTTGCAGCGTGGTTTGAGGAACATCGGGATGAAGTTCAACACATCCCCTGGCCCGCCCAATCCCCAGATCTCAACATAATTGAACATCTGTGGTCCATCTTGGAAACACGACTCCGGCGACGATTTCCACCTCCATCCTCTCTCACAGAACTGGCCGATGCCCTGCACGAGGAATGGTGTAATATTCCACTTGCTACCATTCACGACCTCTATGCCTCCATCCCACGTCGCATCAAGGCTGTTCTGAAGGCGAAAGGTGGCCCGACACCATATTAATCTGGTAAGTTGCACTTTCGTTCAGGTGTTTCCATTATTCTGATAAGCATCTGTACATTTAAATGCCGTTGACCTTGCAACATAACACCATGAATATCTCAGGAGGAACACCAGATGCAGATCCAAACTTACGCTATTCGAGAGAGCATAGAATTTCCTATAGAGTGACGTAATAAAAACAGTGGAATGTCAGTTGGAAGTCCATCTACAATACACTTATACAATATGGTCGCCGTGTGTTGATGTGATCAGATGTTTGTGATTTAATCGAGAGTGTGGGATCGTTGTCCTCTGACATGACCTTTGATATCATTTCGAGATAGTGAAAGATTGTGGGGTGAGTGTAATAATGTAAATTGGTAGTGTACATGGTTGCCTTGACGTCATCAAGCGAGTGTGGCTCAGTTGGCACATCACGTAGAAACTGGTTTCAGATTTGAAGTCATGATTTCAATAGTCGTTGTGACATTAGGGTTGCAAGTCAGGACTTTATGATTGAGGTTATATGATTATTGGCAGGGACGCTTATGAGCCCTGGTCAGTCAACTCCGCCCTCGCCTATTATGCTACATTTGATTACAAAAGTCTGACGGAAGTACCGGCTGCACCATCGGGCGGGCATATCAGATGACTGGAGATAATTGCCTTTGACGTTAGCTTTCTTTTATGGGAGTTTCGCAGTTAGTTGGTATGTGATGGTGAACCATCTACGAGTACACTTACATCACCCTCGTAATTTTGACTTTACATGTCTGAAACTGAAAATATTAGCAGAAAACCTGACTCCGATATACCCATCTCGTAAAACCTTGATACAACACTTGTGAACTTCCCACTTACACCACCCTTTGAATTTTAACTTTACCCCCCCCCCCCCCCCCAGTGACAATACTGGCAGAATCGCCGAGTCCCACTAGAGCAGTCGTTTTATGTGTGAAATAGTTAATCACTACAGATAAAAAATACAGAAAAGTCACGCAGCAGCCTAGTTAATCAGTTGTTCTACATATTATGCAAATTTTGCATTAATCCGATGTCTTCTTGTTTGTATTGCATTTTTAATGGTGAGCAATGTATTTATGGAGCCTCCTGCTTAGCCTAGCCGGTGGCGCTCTCGACTTCAGTGCGACCGTTTCCGAGTTCGATTCCCGGTGGAGAGCTCAAAATTTCGGGTTGACCCAGCATCGTGAGGACAATTGGGGAGCTACTTGAATAAAAGAAGTAGCGGACTGTGGCCATGAAAGGCAGACAAACGGCAGCAAAGAGGCTTTACGCTGACCACGTAACCCTCTAATAACTTGAAGGTAATACAGCCGTCTGACAGGCCAAGTCTCTTAAAGGCTGTCGCGCCACCCAGTTTAGTTTAGTGTATTTATGGTTTGTTTGTTTTCAGTTTTAAATACTTTTCAAAACACTGATGTTTTGGGCTGCCGCTACCGCGCTTCAGATTTTCCACGTATGAAATTTAACGAACATCACTCGATTTATTTTAATGAAGAAAGCTCGAGTTACACATATCTTGGATCTTGCAACTATTTTTTTATTTCAGAATCAAAGTCAAAGATCTTTGGCAATAATGGTCATGAAATTTGGAAAACCGGATGATATTTAAAAATTTTCTTGTTAGGCTGCTGCTATATCTTGTACAAGGTAACCAAAAAAGTTTTTACCGTTTTTGACGTCCCATTAATCATGCGCTCACACAGAGGAAACAAAATGACGCACTTTCCTGCGAAGCGATCGGGAGTTAGCCTGACAATCGACCTTCAGTTATACAGGCACGGTGCTCACACACAGCAGTCATAGCTCGTCCAATGTAAAAGAGGAATGGAGGTATCGAAGCAGTCTGTTCGCGTGTGTTTGTTGTATGACTTTAAAGTGGGTCTGTCAGCTGCCGCATCAAGTCGCCGCATATGCCAGGCATTTGGTAAGAATACCGTGAACGAACGCATTGCCAGGCATTGGTTCCAGAAATTCCGTTCAGGAGATGTGAGCCTTGCTGATGAACCTCGCAATGGACGACCACATGTGTTGGATGACGAGGCCCTGAAAGCAGCCATCGACGAGGACAATGATCTAACGTGTGATGAACTTGTAAAAAGGTTCCATGTTTCCGCTGAAACAGTCAGACTGCACCTGCATGGGATAGGGAAGTCATACAGGTTTAGCAAGTGGGTACCCCACACATTGTCGGCAGCCAATAAGGAACAACGAGTGACAGCCTGTTTGTCCTTGCTCACTCGGCACCTGAACACACCCATATTTGGTCGCTTGCTCACTAGTGACGAAAAGTTGGTCCTCTATGACACTCCCAAGCGTACCAGAAATTGGTTGTCGCCACGTAGCCCTGTTCCTCACACCTCAAGACCACCTCTGCACCCACGAAAGGTTATGCTCTCTGTATGGTGGACTTTTCACCAAGTGCATTACGAGCTCCTTCCACCTGGTCAGACCATCACTGCTGACTTCTACTCACAGCAGTTGCAAAGGGTGCACCGTGCATTGCGGCAGAAGGAGCCGGTATTGGGGAATCGCAAGGGTGTGCTGTTCCTCGATGACAATGCCAAGCCTCATGTGGCAAAGAGGACCCGAGAGACTCTTGAGCAACTTGGATGGGAGACACTGTGCCATGCATCATATTTACCGGACCTTGCACCAACAGATTACCACCTCGTTCATTCCCTCGACAACCACTTCCGGGGGAGATCCTTCGCCAATGAGGGAGATCTGCAGAACATACTCACGGATTTCTTTACCTCGAAGACCGTCGACTTTTATCACCAGGTATTGTGCAGCTGCAGGAACGTTGGCAAAAGATGTTGGATACTGATGGAGCTTAATTGGAAATCTAAAGGTATGTACCGTCCACTGTATTGCTCTTTGTTTATCACTACTCTAAAACGGCAAACACTTTTTTGGTTACCTTGTATTTTGCAATTGAAATGATTTGATTTCATAATTAAATTTATGATTTAAAGAAGTCTGCACACATTGATTTCAGAAAATGAAGTTTTATTATTAAATTTTTCTTCGGATTTATGCCATCTTGAGTATTGTAATACTTGTTTTACTTCAGAATCGAAGTCAACGACTTTCAGAGTCCCCCATATACGAAATTTCACGAAAATTGGAGGTATTCGAAGTTAATCCATTTTGGATTTTATAATTAAAAATTTTCAACTTCAGAATAAATTTCAGCTACCTTCAAACTTTAACAAAAATCGTAATATATTTTACAATTAATATATTATACTCTTGATAGCCGTATTCAGGTCGTTCTAGCGGCTTCCCGATCTTTCGAACTAAAGTTGATGCTCACCCGTAGGCTACTCCTGAAAATCGAGTCATGGTCGAAACTCGTGTCGACGCAACTGACTTGATCCAGATGTACACTACGAGCCGGCCGCTTGCACACTGACTCACTAAACACCTGCTGTGCTGAATTCATCGAAAGATGTCTGTATTACGCCCCGTTCTTACAGGAGAACGTTAGTCCAGGAGTATATTGACTACACTACATAGTCTACAATAACCGTAGTCTTGTTAGATAAACCTGAAATGACATACGCCAAAATCAAAGAAAACGTGAAGCATAGATTCAAGTTAATCAAATCCCTTTTGTGACATTGCAGTAAAATGGAAATTAAGAATGCCAGCTTTAAACCAGGAAAAGTAACACTATTTCACTATTCGAGTAAACTTGCATCGTCCCTTTCAACTGAAGAAAAGTGACACTTAAAGTGGACGAAACTAATGACCTAATGAACCCCCCAAATCCGTATCATTTGTAATTCGCTAGGAAGCGTCAGTAACGAATACAAAATTGCTAGTAATTGAGCAATAGCAAAGTTATTAGAAACACAATTTTGGTTAGGCCAAAGAATGACATGCTATATTGTTGTAATTCATTAGCAACCCTTAGTAATGAAAATAAAATCGTTAGTAACCGAACAATAAGGAAAGTAGAAAGACTACTTGGATCCACTGACAAAACGAATGTCGAAATTAATAATCCAAATCGTTACCACTCCCTTATTAATTGTAAGTACAACGAACCAAATCATCAGTAACAAACCCATAGACGAACTATAACACCGAATCAACACATTAAACCTGAATTTGGAGACCCAAATCAACGCTTTCAAAATGTGAACTTAGTGTACATAAACATTAATAAAAATGTCAAACCATATCGTTTTTAAATTATTAGTGAACTTTAATAACCAACAAAAATCGTTAGTAACTGAACAAAAACAATAACTGAACAGTAGCAGAAAACGAAATTTGTGTCGGGTCAACTTCACGTTCGCCCGCTCACAAAACGAATGACGAACCCAATCAACCAAATCGATAGTATTTACCCATTTCTTTCTAGGCTGGGCAAGCTCGTATTTTCAATATATTGATTCAGGACAAGTTCACATTTAGTGTAGTGTTAATTAGGGGTCAAATGTAGGTCATGTGTTAGAGAAATAATGATTTAATTCGTGGTAATTAGCTTAGCTATAGCAATTTGGTGATAATGAAGGTATTCTACTCGGGGACGGGCTAACGTGAAATTGGTTCCACCCAAACTAATTTTATACTATTTTTATTATTTCGAGACGATGTTTATACTGTGTGGGTAATTTGGTTACTAACGAATTGGTTCATAACACATAGACACAGTGTTTCTTTCAAAGGGGTGTCCGGGAGGTATTACCCCCCAGACTGAGTAAATCACCTTCTACCCAATTAAAATAAATATTGTAACAACAAGGGCTCATTAATTGCTCTACTAGAATTGCAACCTGTGTAGTAAATCGAACAAGAACCTTGGAAATTAGCAATTGAAAAATTTTAGCTAATGTCATTCACAACAAGTAAAAATTTCCCTTGTGGTACCTATTCAAGTTTTTTTTTGAAACTGTAACATTTTGCAAAGGTGATTCTGGAGAAAACAAAAGCATAACTAATAATCATATAACCAATGAATAATAATTAAATATACAAATATTTAGATACAGTAAGTAAAAACTGATAATACAGTACAATACAGTAAGCATATCTGTTTCACATAGAGTAACTGCAGAAGTTCGTATGTTAATTTTTTTTCAGGAGAGTCACAGAACTGTATATTTTCAACTTAGGAAATAGATTTTTCAGCATACGACCTTTCTGCAGCTACAGTAATGATATAGTAGAAAATAAAAATATAAAAGCTAACCAAATTTACCATAAATGTCAAGTTTATCATCCAAGTATTTTTAATTGAATGGTATTTTCATCCTATTATGAGGCCTCAGTTTACTCCTTGTGTGTTTTCCATAGTATTAAACATACTAGACAAATAACAAGCAATAATTAAAATTTGGAAAGTGACTCCGATAATACTCATAAATATTTATGAAACTACTTGTAAGGATATTAAAATAAGAGGATATCGTGAACGTTATTTCTGCTGCAATATAAGATTGAAATAGAGAAACAAATAAATATTCTTGGTAATTCATGGTAACCTTCTTCTAATATCCTTGACTACTTTAGACTTTGGAATTGTTGAACTGAGCATTCACTCATAAGGGCGTAACTGAGCATTCACGCCAGGCTTTGAAAATTCTCATCTATAGCTAAGCTTTTCAGATTGTGGGTTAGTTAAACTGAAAGACATTCAAAAGTATTATCGGGGCCGCTTCCTAAAATTTCATTGTTGCTTGTTATGTTAATGAACAACTGCAAATTGCTCTATGAAACGAAGTAAAGCAATATGTCACGGTTCGTTTCGATGTTGCTTAAGCAGAATGTCAAGCGTGTGAAGTGTATCGAAGATTTACAAAATATCCTAAGCTAACAGCAACAAGAAATTATGATCATGTGGTGATCAATTCATATCAAACAAATTGAAACATTTATTTGTGATGTAAGTACAGTTAACAATTAATTTAATTGTAAAGGAAAGCTGTTCTATCTTGCAGATTAATATTCATTTTCTCAATACACGTTTATAGGAATTCTTGGTTCTACGAAACTTATCTATTAATGCAGAATTTATTATTCTAATTAAAATTCAGAAAAAATGATTTGACTTATGAGATTCATTTTGCAAGATATAATTGCTGGTTCATGGAAAGCAAACTATGTTATGGTATTTACTAAGCAAGAATTACAGATCAGTACTTCAGAATTTAAATTTAGAGGTGCTGCAGGTATGCGCTTACGCATCACCAACTGTAAGTGAAAATATAATGTGATAGCTGTATATATCTCACCAAACTCTGATGCAGCAGAATTTCTTGGCTCATTGTTGGATACTGAACTTCAGTCAAGGAAAACAATTTCGCCTTTGCTAATCGGTGGTATAAACATAAATATATGTAAAGAAAAATAGCATACCACTACAGACAGCTACTTAAATATGCTTTATTTTTTATGGATATGTTCCACGTATAAACATACCAGCGTTACAGAAGTACCAAAAACTTGTATAGGCCATATACAGGGTGCTGCAAAACAACACCGACAAACCTACCTCACGATATTCCTGACATGAAAATAAGACAAAAAGAATAGACCATCGAACGTGCACAAATGCATAGTTTCCTGCTAAAGACTACCGAAAGTATGGGAAAATGAACTTTAAAGCTTTATATTTCCAATACCATTAACAGTACAACTGACGGGGCAAGGTATCGTCAAAGATTTCAAACCTACTCTTTCCAAATATGCATACTCTAAAATTGGCAATCGGTGCGCAAGGAATTCCCCAAAAGGAAATAGAGTATTCCCCAAAAGTCTCTGAAGTAAATGTGGGTCCAAATAATCTTGAATGGGACTACCTTCCAGGAAATAACAATAATTTGTTTGCTGAAAGTCAATGTGTTTAAGTAACTGCTCTAAACTCTTAGAAAAATATATTTCTAAGACTGGAACAGGCTTAGAACAGGCTGGTTCCATTTCTACAACAAACTTGGTATTTTCAAGTAATAAATATGGGCTTAGAACAAGAATGAGTACATCAGATGCTGTACTTGAACTAACTGAAAGAATCTGTAGAAATTTAGACGAAAGTGAAAAAGTAATTATAATATTTTTAGATCTAGCTAAGGCATTTGATACAATTCCCATAAAATTCTTTTGCAGAAACTTGAAAATTGTGGAGTACGTGGTGTATCGCTAAAGTGGTTTCAGCGTTACTTACAAAACAGACAAGTTGTAAAAATTGGTAAAACTACGAGTAATTGCATACATGTAAAGTTAAGAGTATCTAGGAGAATATTATCAGATCCCATTTTATTTCTTATATACATAAATGATTTATAACATTTACAAGTAAGAGCGCACATACAATCGTTTGTTGGTGGTAGTGCTTTAACTGTTTCTGGCTAGTAACACTTGAAACAGTAGAAACTGAACTTAAAAGCTATTTTCTTGGTTATATGCTCACTTACTTATTCTGAATATACAATACATAAAACAAAATGTATAACTTTATCGCATACACTTGCTGGGCAACCCATGAATACATAACTAATACTTCATAATTGTAATGTACAGAATAGAAAGTGTTAATTATTTACGTACAAGTTTTAATTGACAAGCGTCTAAAATAAGGTGACCATTCGTCCCGGATTTTCGGTGACACTCCTCGAAATAACACTTCTGTCCGCGGTTGCTTTTGTTCCCGTTTTCCGAAAAATGTAAAGTAACAATAATACAAATAATGTCTCAAATCGCAAGAAATATTTTGCCAGCAAAAGCAAAGTTTCACGAAGAAAGGCACGTACCTGACAACTACTGGCCACGAAATCTCGAGGCCAACAATATTCTCCACAAAAACGTAAAAATGGAACTATTATTGAACTATATATATTATTGTGTCTTCCGGGCAGTAATGCTCCCATGAAGAAATTACTTTCTACCATGAACTACGTATGGACCTAGAAAAAGTTACAAATGGAAATTGAGTCAATTCAGTCAATGTAATTGGTAGAAACAAGCTTTAATATATCGTGCTAAACATTTAGTGAAGAACTTGAAGAGAACCCTGAGTAACTAATGAAGATCCACTTCTGCGAGAAATATCAAATGGATCCAGGATCATCTAAACCAGTAATTCCGAACTCGTAGTATGCGTATCTCCAGAGGCACGAATCGGAGCATGTAAGGATACGCAAAGAGAATTGGATAATGGTAGGAACAGGCACATATGTCAATAGTCTAAGGAAGATAAAAGGAAGAAATTATGAAGCTAATTAAGTGTTCTGAAGAGTGATAGCTTTACTTCGTTATTTAACCTCGTAGAAAGCTCCGAACCCTCACTTTAATATTTTGGCGAATGGTTGGGAAGCTCTGTGTTGTGAGTACGCCACTACAAGGTGTACAAACTATAATGGAGCACGCGATTTACAAAAGGTTGAGAACCAATGATCTAAATAATAAACGTATTAAAATTACTTTCCACTTGTAAAAATATGCACTAGTACCACATTTGGGTCAGTTAGAGTACATAGATTATGCTATTATGTTTTCAGTCTTCACGCCCAGTTTACTTATCACTGATCCAAATTTTACGTGTCCCCGAAATGAGCACGATAAAAATTGTCATTTTAACTTAAAATGAAATTTACATATATTAAGCAGCAAAAACACAGTAAGAAAAACATCTTAGAGATTTGTTCTTCTTACAGAAGTGTTTGATATCAAGTCATTTTGTATCACTACGTACTCTGTGTACTTTGTTTTTACACAGAGTTTATTGGAATAATGTGTAAAAGTAAAAATCGTATATTATTAGAATACACGTAGTTACGGTGCAATATACACCTACCACATTAAACCTCTTGAACCCAGCAGAACAACATTTTAAGACAATGTTTGAACAGAAAATTTGATTGTGAAGTTATGAATTTGTTTAACGATTTTAATGTATTACCAGTCAATAGATTATATTTAAAGTCTGCAACACTGCATACCACAAGTAGTCATAATCCTATAATAATCAGAATTTTACGAAGTGCTAACTCAGAATCAAAAAATAAATGAAATTAATTTTCTACTATATACATACGGATGAGAGTTGGGAACACTGTAACATTAGAGATGGACATGAAGAAAAGGAAATATACTGTCATATCAAGTATTGTAGGATTATGACTACTTGTGGTATGCAGTGTTGCAGACTTGTGTGGTATGCAGTGTTGTCGAGTTGTAGTTGTTATGTCATTCAAGATAATAACTTAGTAACATAATCCAACAGTGAAAGGTTCTAATCGATTTCACTGGGGCTAGGATAAGTACGAATAACAGAAGGTGGGTCGGGACTTGGCAACAAGGGGTAGTTGCTCATTTCCCGTATATATTTTAAAGATATAGTAGGACATTACCTGTGTAATGGTATTGCAAAGATGATGAAAGGTTTGGTCATTAATCGATATCTGTAATTTATTTGAATATGAAGTTACTGCGCATCTATTCTGCGCATGTTACATCCCCCTTTTGCTTTACAGCCCGCTCCCTTGGTACCATTGTTTGATAGCTTTGGTTTGCGTCCGCGCTCGAATGATATATCTAGCACTCGTTGCTTTAATACTTCTGTTAGCAGTTGAGTCTTGAGGTGAAAAGATCTGCTTTAACGTTTGTGAGAATCTTTAGCGATTTACCATTGTGTTTGAACCTGTTGGTGTTTCTTCCTACTGAATTCGACTTTGTGTGTATAAACAGTACGGTTTTCCCGTCTGCCTAGTGTTCTTGTTACTGGACAGTTGATTTCAAGCCATGGAAAATTCAATTTATGCTTTGCTTGGCGCCCAGGAGATTCGAGGCTATGACGAGTGTGTACTTGAACTATTTGTGCTATTAAGAAATGTTAGGATTTCGCCCGGAAAAACATGGTTCCAGCATGTTGCTTCACGACTTACTTTACTATTATTGGAACGAAGAAGAAGCTGTTTCACAAAGCTGTGTATCGATCTTGGACATTATGATTTTTTAGGAAGTGTGGAAAGTAAGGAACTGACTTGGAGTTTTTATTGCGAATTGTTCACGAACCTGAAGGAGTGATTCCCCAAAGTGCGGTCGATATTTCGGCTTGGATACTTGGTCTAGTGACGATGCTGCTATGGAAGTGGATAGTGTTGACTCTAGTATGGAGAGCAGTGGCGACATTAACATAGCGGATGGTGATGAAAATAGTATGAATAACAACACAACTTGAAACACAAGAGGATTCTAGTGAAGGTGAGATGCTTAATATTAATGTTCGACAGTGGACGAAGGACAATAACATGCCTTTAATGCATGGAGCAAGAAAAACTATTGATTTTCAAAATGTCAATGAATGTGAAAAACTATCCGAAATATGGTTTCTAGGGCATCAAATCACCATTAATTCATTAGTATAGTCAAATCCCGCCCCTGAGGAATATGTTAAGAGTTTATGTCATTTAATTTTGCAATGGAACGTTTACTTAAAGATGGCGATCCCGATTCCAAAGGAGTTTTCACAATTGAAAGTAATAATTGTAAAGAAGGAAGCCCATTAGCATACCGTGGCGATTCCGTGTACGTCTTAATGGAGCACATATTCTGCGTCGTATTGGAAATCTTCTAAATTCTAACGAGGATTTCTTGTTAAGTGAAAAAGTGACGGTAAAAGTTGACATTTCCGATCCTATTCGTGGACACGGGTGATATGGTAATCACAAATATTTGCCTTTGGAAAAAAAATTGTCCAAAACTCAGTATTCCAGTTGAATATGTTCCTCATTGTCTCGCACGGGCTTTGGTACTGGTGAAAGTAGGCGCTGATAAGGAATTTGAAAATGCACGCTACATGAAAACATCCTAAGAAGTAAGCTTGTGCTGCAGCAGAATTGTGTTATTTTGCTTGAGTAGATTTATTGAGTAAAATGGTGGAAATATTGTAAATGTAGACTAGTTTCAGAAATATTATGCTATACTATATTTGGGACCATCAGCGGAAAAGAAATTGTTTCTAAGATATGGAGACAATCATTATGATATCATTGAAACCATTTCCGCATTCTTAGGAAGTGATGGATATTGTTAGCATTGTCTTACACCTTATGAAAAGCGCCGGTTCCATAAATGTAAATATTTTTGTTCTCATTGTGAAGAGTATCATAATGACATTGATAGTAGTAATAACAAGGGTTTGAAATGTCGGTATTGCCATACTACTTTTCCTAATCAGACCTGTTATGAACAACACAAATCCAAAGCCAACGGGGGATCTATATGCTATTATGTTCAACTTTGTTCTCAGTGTGGGGTGAAAATCGATAAACGTAGTAGGAAAACAAAACATGTGTGTGGTGAACATTATTGTAAATTGTGTAATATCCATGTTGATGAAACGCATTCTTATTTCGTTAAAACCAACAAAACCAAAAGGAATTGAAAAATTTTTGTACATTATTTTCAAGGCTACTAGACATGGATGAAAATGCCGAACGTGAACATGTGGCAAACTTAATTTGTGCATCTCATCGGTGCTGTAACTGTAAGGATATGGAACAAAATTATAGTTGCAGTGTTTGTTGTAATGCCGAAGGTCCGAGGGATTTTGTATTTTATAATATGAAAACATTTGTGAGTCATATCTTAGAGCAGGGCCCAAAGTTTCAGAAAGTAGTACGGCTTTCACACAATGGGTCTCGTTATGATACATTACTAGTAGTGTGATGTCTCATGGAGAAACAAAATTTGACACCTCACATTATTGCCCAAAGGCAAAAGATTATTCAATTAAGTGTTAATAATATTATTTTCCGTGATACATATTTGTTCCTGGGAGTTAAATTATCGAAATTACCATCAGCTATAGGGTTACAATAAAACCTTAAGAAAGAAAGTTCCCGTACCTCTTAACACCCCTAAAATCAGAATTGTGTTGGGCTTTGGCCAGACACTTAGTATTTTGATATTGACTCCAGATTTGAGGATGCAGTTCTTGCTCGGCATAAGGAAGGTTTTTCTCAGAAGTTGATTTTCGATTTCCAAAAAGAAACCTTGGAGTATTGAAAGAACGACGTTTTTAGTTTTGATATTAACTTTGATTCTATTTTCGAACCTTATTGAAAAACAAACGGGTTTGATACAGTATTTCCTGCAAACAAGCACTATTTCCTCGTGTGAAATGGAGTCCATTCGTTCACGTTATCTTAAAGAAAATATTATTCCAATTATCCCACCTTTAGGTCTCCAGCATCGCGACCAGCAAAATAATACGGAACACAATGGTTGAAATATATGGAATATAAAAGTAACGTTACATTTCAAGCTGTAGAAAATGGAGGTGAAGTTTAATTTAAGTGGTTTAAGCTGGATGGATGTGACAAAAAAAGTCGTATTTCTTACGTATTTTATGGCTGTTACCGGCATAGACATACTTGTATTACTCAACTTTGCCGTAATCCCATTGATGTTGAGGACCATACTTTGGAGGATCGGTACAAGGCAGCATTAGCGAGACAAGAATTTCTTGAATCCAGCTGAAAAATTAAAGTTGTATCCATCTGGGAGTGCGAGTGGAAAAAGCTGATTCAAACTTCTGAAATTCAGTTTCCTCCATGAGTAGTGTTCTAATGTGGAAGGTTCCTTACGTCCTAAAGACTCATTTAAAGGAGGACGAACAGAATGCTTTCGTGCCTAATATGAATGTAGTGAAGACGAGTATTTAGCATACCTGGACGTAACCTCCCATTATCTTTTGTGATGTCCAAGAAATCTATGCCAACAATTAAAATTACATTTCATAAACAGAGAAACATGCCTGAGCTTGCTAATGTCCATGGATTGGTTCACTGCAAAGCACGTCCTCCTAAAAATCATCCACAAAAAAATTCCGTGAAACTTAAAACGAAAACTTTTGTAAAGGCAAAATACTTTTGTGTAAACTTTTATATTAATCATAAAACAAAAAGCAAAAACTTTTTACTTTCTACTTTTACAAAACTTTTTACAAACAAAGTTGCTGTTCCATTTTTGTTTTCATTTCACAAGAAAAAGTTTTCATTTAGTTTACAGTTTTGTACAATTTGTGAATTACATGTTCCATGTTATTTTACAGTCGTTGTTTGTAGAAGTGTATTTAGTAGTTACTTAAAATATTAACTTGCAAGGTAGAATTGTTAAACTGGGCCTCGTTACATTAGAAAGAAAAGGAAAATCAGAATACTTGTTAACTTTTTATTTTAACATCGTTTTCATTGTAGGGGATCATCACTGTTTTTGTATTACTTGTCTCCAATCACAATATTTTGTAGCATTTGACTTTTTTATTACACCACTGTTTGTATCACTTGACTGGAAAACGTTTATCAAAAAGCAAGACTGTTCAATAGTTTATATCAACTTTGTAATCACTATAGTTTTGGATCACTTGGAAATGTTCTAGTCTGTATGTATCTTTCTTATGCACAATAAAAGCTTCTTGTTACAATAAAATCGTTTGTTTTATTTCTATACCCAAAAGTCTCAGTGAATATTAATTTAGAACGAGTGATAATCTTTGTTACTGCAAGTCAATGGATGTAGTGTATCTTTCATCCACAAGATTAAGCATAAGGTCTTTACATTGAGAGTCTGTTACCACCTTCTTATTCGCAGTGAGAAATTTATGCAGCATATCGATAGAATCAATGTGGGATTCCCCAAATATCCTGTATATTTGTTCACAAACAATTGGAATTGTTAATACGTTCACCATATAGTATAATCATTTCCCTGCTTAAGTCTACACATTTATGATCCGAGTCAAATGATACTCGTGAAAGCATGGGCCACAAATTATACTAAAACATGGTGTCAATTCCTCAAGATATGTCCTCTCACTCTGGAGGGCCACGTATGCAAAATCACAGTCAAATCTAGGCATTGTCCCTAGTTGCTGATTCACCTGCAGTTATAATTCAGTTTTCTCCGCAATTTATTGGTTTCGTCAATCAGATTATTTTTTAATTCAGATGACGTTATTACCTATGGTGGCCGTGATTGTTCTCTTAGCCGTCGTTACAATTATTCAGCCTTACAAGACATGAAACCTTTTACTTAAAGGAGGTATTAAAATATTAGTCTTTTAGCCTACTGGTTCTGTAACCCAGCACGGCATGATTGTATTATAGGTGGTGTATGAGAAATGGGGAGTGGTTGGCTCCAATACTCCCTTGCATTTGATATCTTACCTGGCAGCATCAGTGAGCAAGTTCAGCTTTACATACTTTACATGAAGTCCAATACTCCTTTTGCAATCCATATCCTTCGAACTCAGTTGAATTTATTTTAAGGCCTTAGGCAACTATGCCTCAGGCCGGCATATCCTATGACATACACCTTTTAGTATATTACCCATGATGACCAAGGCTGGCTCTGAATACATTAACAGAAGCCCACCACCTCTTGTGTTGATTATATCCTATGATATATCAATCTTACATTACACAAGTTATCAATGACCAATTTGGGGAATTAGGAGATTACATATTCAGTCTCTAAAACTGGTGTTTGTATGACCGTATCAGACAATAAGACAATATGGTGTATACCACCTAAAAGTTGAATTTACATTATTTATTACAATAATCGAAATTTGGTAACACTTAAAAGTTCGAGGATTGTTTAGGATGAGTTATTTATTTTTATTTATTTATTAGAAGTTAGCACGGATACAGCAAGGGCCATATTACACCGTCCTTGATAACAGTAATAATAATAACAACAACAAATAATTATACAGTAGGAATAAGCTCATTTTTTCATTCCAGACTCTCATAACAATTTTTTTAGAAATTTACTTTTACTGAGGCCAAAATCTGGTAGCATAGCAAGAGTATTGTAAAGATATGACAATATGTACATGAAAGATCGTTAGATCAAGCACAATCTAGGTTTTGAGAGGTAGAAATGCTATTGGGAGCGGGCGTTTTGTCTGGGTACTCTTAGGTTAAAAAGCGGAAGAAGGTTGTTGGTCCTGAGTTTGCCCTACATTATTTTATAAAGAAAATTTAAGTAATTTAGTTTTCTTGGCTTGTCTATGTTTTTCAAGTCAAGAGAATTCAAAATGTATGCCTTAGAGTTATGTTGGAGGTTGGGTATCCCGTGTTGCACAATATGATGAAAGAAATTTTGTACTTTGTACAACTTAGATAAATTAATTACACAAGCCATAGACCAGATGGATGAACAGTATTCGATAGTAAGGAGTACACAAGTGAGAAAATATGACCGAAGAGATCTGAAATATTTAATATCTGTAAACCTGTGGAGAAGTCCAAGAAGCTTGAGTGCTTTAGAAGTTACGAATTCAATATGAGGAGTAAAATTGAGTTTTTCATCAAATATGATACCAAGGGCTTTGTAATGGTTCACTCACTGTATAATAAATGAGGATAATATGTATGTACATTTTGTGTTATGGGTTTCGAGTGAGAAACGCATTACAGCAGTTTTGTACGGATTGACTTTCAGTAAACAATTATTGCACCACATTTCAACAGAATCTATGTGTCCGCCCTTTACGACGGTGATGACGAGGGGTCGAAGCTCGAAGTTATCGAAGGTTTGGATGTAGAACGAGTATGTGAATGGATCGTGCTCTTCAATCAATCTCCTCCACGGTATCCCAGGGCTTCTGAGGAGATTCATTGAGTAGCAGAGGATTATAAGAAACAGACCGGGATGTCGCGATCAAAACAGATGTTCGGAATCAAGGACGCTGACTTACAACCGTTCGCGACTATGTCCACATGCTGCACTGCTGAGAGAAAGAAGCTTCAAATGTTTATACCGGGAGTATTCCACATGATTGCCACGATTATGTTCCCGACAACACGCCTGACCAGAGGTGACCACCCCTCTGGTCTTTCCCCCTTTCATAACTACTCCATTACCTGGCCAATCGGCCCTGACAGTAAATTGAATAAGTAGCAAAGATCGTGGGAACCATGAGAAAGTCCCTAAGAGTATTCTAATGTAGACTCATAATTGCTAATTTAGACAAGAAAACCTCACATATTATCCTACTTTCAGCTGTGACTGGTACCTACCATCACCCATTTAGCATAACAAACAGGGTCGGTGCTTCTAGAAATGAAAACCATACTTTTGGGAACACAACAATAGATTTTATATAACTGATAACAGCAAAAGATAACGATGAAGTACTGCCGAGGGATGACGTCCCTCGAAGTACGGTGGACCTGTCTTTGCACAGTAGCAGTGTAAAATGTTACAATAGACAAGAAAATTACAAAAAATCCAAGTTACAGGTTATTTTTGGTATACTCAATTTCGAAATCCCTGATAGCCCTGGAGTCTATTTTCTTTTTATTAAGAAGTTTCAAAGAATACATATTAAGAGTTTTTAAAGTTTAACATTATAATGCGACAATGTTTGCATGGTCATTAGCGTTTTGTCAAACAACAAAAGTTCAGGTTTTTCTCCCTGCAGAATCTTTTAACCTTTTATAAAATAAACATAATTTCGTCCTGACCATTTTTCTTTTATGTCTACATATAAATATCTTTGACCCGCATTCCTATTAAACACAATTGGAGATTTTCTACAAAACCGAAAAGGAATTATTTGTATTACAGGGACTATCAGGTCGGATACGCTACAGTTTTAGACATTTGAGTAGGTATCACTAATTAATTAACCCAACTCCATTGATGACTAATTTTCTGTTCTTTTACTTTTAAATTGGTCTACCCATTGAAATACTCTGGTGAGTCGAATTTGCCTAGGTGGCAGATCTACCTACAGTTGAGGGGGCGAATGTTTTCCCTGTGATGTTGGTTACGTTAAAAAAACCAGGGACCAGTGAAATTTAATTAAGAATAGAGAGAAATTGGAATGAAGTACGATCGATCGTGATAGATTAAGATCATTTGGAAGTTTTAGGAAGAAGGAGTAGCTAATTCTTAATAGACGTATAAACATTTATAAATCACACAATAATAATAATGCTAGAAATACATTTTTCAATCAATAGATACCACATTACTTAAAACTAAATGATTACACACATAATTCATGTAGGCCTATACGGCATGCGACAATAATAATAATACACAAACATCATAAATATCTACTTCTATTAAACTATGGCCATTTCGACGCGCCTGGTCGCGATAGTTACGATATGATCAACGGAGCAGCTGCGATATCTCGTCAGAAAAAAAATATTTTTTAAATGTAAGTTTTGCCTTGCTTTGCAATGAATTTAATTTGTAAGGCCTTGTAGCAACTTTGGCTTTGGCCGAACCTTGCTTTCGATGAGTGGCTACCGTGCACGGTTTCGCTATGGAATAGAGCAATCAGTATTATTTGTTACTTTCCTTTTTCCTTATTTATTTATTTAAGCAGAAAACTGAGAGATTGAAAAGGAACGATTTGGCTTTTGCCTTCGCTAATTGAACTTTATGGCATTTTGCATATACATAATTGTCAAGTGTCTATTTAGGAATACACAAAAGTAACATATAGGTCTCAGCTTGAAAACCTGTGTGAGCTGATAGAAAGAAAAACATTAAGTTAAATAAGAGAGGCCGTCCCAAACGAACTCATCTTCCTGTTCTTTTTAAACACATACTAATATTGTCTGAAGTGCGTTCAATTCGGTTTGTCTCTTGATCACACCGACATTTCAACCGAAATATATATATAATTTGCCATATCCTTACATATGAATTTTACAGAGAAACTGTACTTATTAATTTTGACATTTGACGTAACACTATTTCAAATCCGGACCAACACATGCACTGGATAGTTAATTGCATCAGTTAGATTCAGTTAATTGGAGTTATAAGAACTGTTCCTTAAAAAAAATTCAAAAGAGAAATGTGAATTTTTTTTTCAGCGACGTATCAACGAGAAACCACTAAGTCGATAGACTGTTTTTATCAGATGTCTCCAATCTGGCTCACTAGTGAAAATGTGGCATCGAGGGGTATAGAATAATCGAAGTTTCGAAGGGTACGGGTGGAGTTATCCACCATCGAATCTTGAATTTTGGCCGGTGGGCTGAGTAACGATAATAAGGATATCTCCTACCTGGTTACCAGCTGTGCGATCCGTCTTTCTGGGGTTTGCCTCATGGGTGTCGTCCCAATCTTCCGGGATTTTCTTCTATTTCACATACGAAAACACTCGAATTGAGAACATCACTGAACACAGCGTCACGAGTGAGAGCTACCATCTGGGAAAATCGGATTTCCCACCTATAATTCACTGCAGTATATAACACACAGAGCATTTAAGAAGGAATGGTTATTCGAGTCAATCGGCGAGAACAGAAGAGATGAAGAGTTGGCACTTGTGACAATTAGCAGCAATGCATCTTTGGGATGCGAAGTATATAAAAAATAATAATTTAAATTAACTTAACGTTCCACAGCACTAAATGTTTTTCTGTTAACAATTCACTCCACTCTCTGACTGCCTTTTTTCCTTTTCTTGTCATTTTCGTGCCTTCTCTTCCTCTTCTGCTCCCCCCGATTTCCTAAAAAAAATGGGTAATTGGCTCTTTCAGTTTACATAACTGCGAGCCCATCCTTGAACGCTTTCTCTTCTGGGGTGAGAAAGTCAAGAAACAGATACCCCACAACAGCGGTCCTGGTCACTCTGCGATGTGTGGGTGGTCGACTAGCGTCACCTTCTCGTGTGAAACACACGGAGAGGAGAAAGAAACTTCTCTTTAGGTTGTTTTCAGCTGTCTTATATTTTTCTGAAAAGAACGTTAGCTAAAAATCTCTGCACAACTCAAAATATTAAAGTGAACATAATAGATAGGAATAAAAAAAACATGATAGAAATCGGATTGTCACATCTATAGCGGCTTGAAGGAAGATTTCTGTAAATTTAATGGTCTTAAAATTTTTGCAGTCATCAGCGTATAGAAGTACAGAACAGGAATTATCTATCTTTTCACATAAATCATAAATGTAGAGGGAAAATAAAACTGGCCCTAAGGAGTTTCCTTGAGGGACACCTGAAAGCACTGGGAGCCACTTGTAGGTGCTACCAGGGAAGACGACACGTTGTTCTATACCAGACAAATATGATGTAAGAGCGGAGGAGGTGTCCGTGTAAATTAAATCTGGAGTCAAGCATGTGAATAAGAAGTTTGTGATTGGCAGTTTCAAATGCTTTCTAGAAGTCTAGGTATATGACGTCAAATTCTTGTCTATTTGCATCTGAAGCTTGAGACAGTAGGACAGCTAAGTTGGTTTTACAGGAGGTATTCGGTACAACGCCATGCTGGGAGGGAGAAAGAAATGGGATGACATGTTTTTGAATCCTGTCTGTGATGATTTTTTCACAAATTAGGCCGAGGACAGAAAGAAGGGAAATGAGTCTATATGAATTAACACATGACTTGTCACCTTTTTTGTAAACCGGGGTAATATTTGCTTGTTTCCAGGCATTCGGAAAATAACCTTCCGAAAAGCATATATTGAAAAGAATGGTGAGAGGTACAGATAATGGTTGGGCTAGCTTAATCCGAAATATGGAATTTATTTTGTCAGGTCCAGAGGCCCTGGTGGTTTTTAGAGAGGTTAAAAGGCGATACACTTCCGTAGAAGTTGTGTTTATCTCTGCTTGGTAATGGGGAAATTTAACCTTTACATTGTGAAAAAATAGAGGATCTTGACAAGCATTAAATTTCTCATAGAAGCAGTCATTAAATAAATCAATCCTGTCATTGAATGAAGCAGTACGTTCATTGTATGAAACTAGAGATGGCAGACCTGAGTTTTGGTCGCCTGCTGTTTATAAGAGACCAGAACCGTTTGTGATAAAAGTGATTCAATATAATTATCATAATCTCTACGGAGGAGATCTTTACATAATTCGCGTTGTTGAATGAAACATTATGAACTTGTCTATTTGGATATTGTTTCCAGAGCGATCATGCACGCTTCTTGTTCTTGAAAGCAAGCTTTGTTTCCTGACTACCACATCGGAAACTTACTTGATTTTGCTTTTTTTACTGGAACATAATCTTTTATAATAGCATCCAAGCATGCATAAAAGACATCCACGGCATCCTCCACGTGTCCTGTTTTTAAAATTTCCCACGGTATTGTCTTTATTGCAGTTGCCACTAAGTCCCAGTATCTTTTTGTTCCTCAGGGGCAAAATTCGTTGAATAGAAGAGCGCCAGCGGCGCGGATGAGGAAACTGGAGTTCAATGTCTAACGACAGATGGTCTGGTGTGTCAAAAATATTTCTACCTGGAGTGACCTTCATTTTTTGGAGGTTGGAAAGAACTAAATCTAAGACAGAATTACCCCTAGTTGGGAACAAATTATGTTGGAATAAACCAAGTGCTTCAATGAAATGTTCGAAGAATTATCTGTCGGGCAGATCAGTACAAATACCACTTGAGATTGAACCTCAGCTGATGTGTATGTTAAAATCTCCAATGACGCATATATCACGTTCTTTGATTGCAGCCAGGACAGAATCAAATAAACTATCTAAAGAGTTTATATTTTTGCTGGGGGTTCTATAGTAACAGCCGATTAATAATTTTGAATGTTCACCTTGTATATCTACCCATAATCATTCAGAAATAAGTTTTGCATGAGTTGGCAGCCCTTGTTGACGTTGTTGAATTACTGCACTATTTCTAGATGTAAAATAACGCATAACCTTGAAGACTAATATTTTATTAAATTATTCTAAGATGAAAACACTTCCTGGGCATAAGATGGTAACCATTGATGTTCAGCAATGTAAGTTAAGGAGACCACTTCTGGTGGTCGGGAAAATGTGACATTTTAACATACTCTCTTTCTTTCTCTCCCTCCTCTCTCTCTCTCTTCTACCCGTCTCTCCTACTCTTCCTGTTTCAGAGCGAACAAATGGCCGTAAGCTCTGTTTCTTCAGTGGCAAAGCATGCACTTCCCCGTGCGTAGTGGTAGTTTATTCGTGTATGTGTTTGTTTTCTCGAGGGTCTCCGCAGCAGCCGGCATGTGCGGGAAGAATCCTTCCAGCATCCGAGAAGCATCGTATCTAGTGTGCGGTAAAGTTGCGGAGCATAGATTGGTGATACTACCGGAGAAGGACGAAAATCCTAACAATGGAGACAGGTACGTAAATAAACCCATGCTGCTAATCCATCAAATTAGTGAAATAACTTACTATTGTCTCTTCTTTCTTATGAGTGCATATACTACACAAATATACTAAGACCATGATGTAGCGACTTTAATCTGTTTCCAATATACATTGGAATAAAAAGCATTTTTAGCAATGAATATTTCACCTAGAAGACCCACAGATAAGGTAGACAAGTACTGATTAGCCATTCCATGTATAAACGAGATATACACTGTAATTACAGGGTGTAAGACACTTGAAACAATACGACGTCAGACATTTCAAAGCTAAATTTGTCTGTTTTGTGTTTATATTAGGAATACAAAAATTTTTTTTCATGGAATCATATTCTTGATGCAAAATGCTTCTTTTTGCTTCAAATATGTGTTCTGCGTACCTCATATGCCTGTTGTCTCCTTATCCAAGCAGTCTCTCTAGCGAAACTTTAATGGGAAATCACATCTTTCGTATTACATATTCACGAAATTACAATTCAAACACTAGATTCTACTTTAAAATCATGTTAAAGATGCTTCAAATGTCAGTTTTCAGCCTATATACCGTCCTTCATGTCTTTCGAAGTAGTCTGTTTTACACAAATCACTCCTTTTCTCCTTCAAATGCTATTCAGTGTACTTTAAATATCACCTTTCTTCTTAAATATTGACTCCGTGTGGTTGCAAGGAGTTCCCCATCCCCGTAAGAAACAGTAAAATAGTTACAACTTTGAATTATCAAGCCTGCTTTCGCATTCTAATACCCTTCCCAAATTAAATTCCGAGCAGTTCCTTCCTTAAAAAATATTAGCAATCAGTCTGTTACTACCGTAACTTTGATGAAAAACTATAATTGTTTGCTTAACGTGTTCAAGACACTTCAAATACGTATTTAAATGTCAGATATTAACAAAAATTCATTCCAGGCGGCTTCTTACTCAAATTTAAACAATCAAATGCCTTCTACTACAAGTTTCATGTTAAATATTCTCAAATATGGCGTTATTGTACTACTTTCAACTTTAAATGAAAGTTCAAAGACTAGATTTTAAACCTTACCCAAGAAATGTTAATAAAAATTCATTCCAAGCTGTCTTTTTCCGTAAAATATAAGCAATCACCCATTTCTGCTACAATATTCATGTTAACTACTCTCTAGTATGACGTTATTCAACAATTTTAGGGTTTAAATGACAGCTGAAAGACTAGATTGGATTTCTACATAAACATAGACTGGTCCTTTTCCTGCTTTAATAGATTTCTTTCTGTTTAAAACCGGTTTGAATACTTCTTTTGCAGATTAATTACACTTCTGAGACACTAAACTATCAGTAAAAACTCTAGATTATGCTTAAAACGGGATCGAAAACCATGCCGACACTTCTTTACACTTTAATTCTTCTTCTGAGACACAAATTATCAACAAAAACTCAATATTAAGGTTGATTATGCCTGAAAACGGGGTCGGAAGCCATCTCGCATACTTATTGTATGCCTTATTATACACTTCTGCGGCGTTACGTATTGAGATAATCTAATATTAGGACTTAAAAACGGGCAGAACATATAGAGTACACTTAATTTCACATCCGAAACACAAAAATTACACATAATTCACAATCTCAAGCCGTCCGATTACACAAACATAGCGGGTATGGACATATATAACTATATTCATATATTTGTATCGAAAGATAGATAGATATATATACTTATATATAAGCTATAGTTATATAGATATTTACTCTAGGTAAGAAAAACATTCTTTCATATCTCGTATAAAACCTCGTATATAAAGTTGCATTTGTCTGTTTCTATCCCTGATTCGAACTAAAGTCCTTCTTCCCGTATCTACCTTGAACTAGAGTTCCGGGATTTTACATGGAAAGGCATGCCGTACTTACCTAGACTCGTAAGATCGAAGAATAAGTTTTCATCTTGTCATGCCTTCATGATATACGTACGAACACTGGCAGGATCAAAGAAGGGAACATGGAAACAGTTATCACGTACGATAAGGAGAGGAAATACCGACAGATGCAACAGTTAAGTAGAAATTAAGATTTCCATCTACCATCACCTCTCATGCCTTTTCGCATTTTATCAGTCCCTTCAAACTTCTGTTTCTCACGAGGTCAAGGGTTAGGTTGTAGCATGTGCGGAAGAACAGGACAATAGGTGACAAGACAAGATGCTTCAAGGGTCAAAGGTGAGTTTTTTAATTGGAGCAAACTGTCAAAATCTCAAATGATAGGCCCCAAAATGTGGGACTTCCTGGGACATTTGTAAAAGTCTATTCCTTAATTAATTACGGGATTTATTAATTAGAAGGGGAGGGGGAAGGAGACAGATGGTTCTTTTTTCTTTAAACTTCAGATTGAGGGAGTGGAGGGAAATTCTGCTCTACATCTATCAGCTGCTTTGCCTATTTATCTTGTCTAGAATCAACTTATACATTACAAGCATGGTCCAAGCGTTGGTGACGTTTTGGACTTCAAGATGGTACTCGAAAAGGCGTGAAGATTTGAGTCCTGTTGCCGACCGTCCTGACTGAGGTTTCCGCATCTCTATCGTATATCTTCCTGAACTTCTACAGAATCCAATGTAATGGAAGGCTATAAACGAATATAAATTTATTGAATTATCAAGCATAGGGTGTTCATAAAGTAATGAACACTTATTTGAAGATTGTGATAATCATATTATTATAGGGAAAATTGTTTGATTAAATAATAAAAACAATCACAATATAAGGCGTTTAAGCTAATATGTAC
Source organism: Lepisma saccharinum (assembly GCA_022664845.1). Taxonomy (NCBI): domain Eukaryota; kingdom Metazoa; phylum Arthropoda; class Insecta; order Zygentoma; family Lepismatidae; genus Lepisma; species Lepisma saccharinum. The sequence continues at coordinate 39,771 of JAGDQP010016441.1, forward strand.
ACTAAATGCCTGAAAACTTGGTACTATGTTAATAAATTATTGTTTAACATATTATTATTATCGTTGGTCTTTGCATAGTATATAAACTTGTAACGATGATATATATAATTCAATAACAGACGATATAAAATATATTGTAAAGGACGATATGTATAATTCAATATTTAATATTTATTATTATCCGGCTGTTCAATCTTAGCATGAGACTCTTTACTCTGAAGATCAGGACGTGTACTCTTTGTTCCACCTGACGTCATGAACTGAAGTGCCTACTTGGAGGAACCCGGGCTTGTGCACAACGGGTGAGGCGACACCCAGTTTTTATAAACCTGGCCTAGAGTAACGAAAAGTTACTCTAGCAGTTAAGTCGAGCGTCGAAATAAAAAACTGGTAATGTTGCTTTAAGCAATTTACTTTCATAAGAACGTGTTCTTAAGGTCTCTTTAGTTCTCTTAGTTCTCTATCAAGGTAACCAGTAACAATACTTTACATAGATTTGTGTAATTAGTATCTTGGTTCTATAATCTCGTATACATAAATCATAACTTAATTCTCCCTTAAAACATTTCCTACTTCACCTTGACTAGATACAAAAATTATACAATTGCAGTTTTACATTAATTTCCATTCATGATTTTGATCTGTATTTGCGGTTCCTAGATATGACATTCATATCATTTTCGATCGACCTCTACCGAGCATTATTATACATACATTTCTATCAAACACAAAACAAAGAACTGAAGTGGAAAGAGGGAAATTGATTCTCAGCAGATTATCGTATTA
>JAGDQP010016442.1:0-40555 GCA_022664845.1 Lepisma saccharinum
ACAACATATAAAAATTTGGTTCAAATTTTTATATGTTGTTTCTAGGCTTAATGGCTCGGTTAAGTTCGTTAATGAAGAAAATCGGTCGCCATCTTGGATCCAAAATGGCCGCCGAACCCATTGTTCTATAGAATACACAGCCTAAACCGCTGGGGCAATTGAAATCAAATTTGGCATAAAGGTACAACATCACTGTTTGGTTACGAAAATGTTACCTAGTTAATCAAAAGACGCCATGTTGGATCTAAAATGGCGGACCTAAAAATCCATTTTCCACATCGTTTAAGCTAGAGATATGAAATTTGGTATAAATGTGCATTATGACGAGTAGTTTATTCAAATATTAAAACATTTGGGAAAAGTCACCATCTGGGATCCAAAATGGTCGCCCCAAAATTGCGTCTTTGGATACATCACGTAATATTTTAGTAACATACAAGTGATAATGTACTTTGTTAACAAATTTGATATTCCTAGCTGTAGCTGTTTAGGCCGTGTATTCTATACAACAGTGGGTTCGGTGGCCATTTTGGATCCAAGATGGATACTTTTTCAACATTTCGTAATATTTTCTTGAACTACTAGTGACAATACACCTTCATTCCAAATTTCGTATCTCTAGCTCAAACGATATGGAAAATTAATTTTTTGCTTCCGCCATTTTGGATCCAAGATGGCGACCAATTTTGTTCATTAACGAACTTAACCGAGCCATTAAGCCTAGAAACAACATATAAAAATTTGGTTCAAATATATTTAAAATTATGGCCTCTAGCGTGTAAATATATATATATATATATACCTATATATCGTACCGATCTCAATAGGTAGATTTTTGGTATTATGATTGGAATTTTCTTCTTTAGGATGCATTCCAGAGTAAGATAACGTTTAATCCATCTTGATATGACCATTATAACGCGAGATATTAAAATATAAATAATTCACAAACTAAGTGATGACATGTATTATGGAAAATCCGAGATAGCTATTTTTCTCGATGTGTCATTCTGAGCGAAATGACGTTTGTTCCAGCCAGCCAGCCAGAGTAATGACGTTTATTGCAAGAAGTGTCGAGCTAGTTAGCTCATGACTTCTATTTGATTGAGATGGCAGTTGAATAAATATATATGATTGAATAGGGAGCAACTGTCGCATCCCTAGGGCAAGTCAATGAAGATCAAAAGTAGACTGAAGTAATAAATGACGAGGTGGAAGAAGATAAGTTATTGTTTGTTCGTAGCGAAGGGAAGATGTTAGAATGAGATCAGGGAGGCTGAGTTGGAATTGGTTCCTTCCATAAAAGTAGATGTATTTGATTTTCTATTCATTTGCTTTAAGTCAGGTGATCTGTGTTGTAGATAGGGATGTTATGTAGGATGAGGCATACAGTGAATTTGTCGGATAGGATAAGCGGTACCAATGGTGTGTAAAGTTGGGTAAGGTGAATGTTGCTTGCGAGTCCAGAAGGATCGACATTGAAAGTCTATAACATCAGCAAGCATTGGAAGTGATAGATCTTCGTGGAGTTGCATTATCCTAGTGTCTCTGCTATGTCCAGTAATTATCCTTGCTGCTCGATTTTGCACTCGTTGAAGTTGAATGTGATGTGATTTTGCTGCATGTTGCCAAACAGGTGCAGCATAAAGAAGGAGAGAGCGTATCATCATTTTGTATAAGTTGAGCTTAGCTGATAATGTGAGTTCTCTGCTTCTGAATAACGGATAGAGGGCCAGAAGTCGAGAGACTGCTTTGCTAGCTACAGTTTTGAGATGATTTTGGAATAGTAAGGTCCTATCCAGATCTACGCCAAGATAACGTGCCTGTGTATTGTATTGTAGTTGAGTTCCAAAAAGTATAAGAGGCTGAAGAAGGTTGGTATGACGTTTTGAAAAGTGAACAACAGCTGTTTTATCGGCATTTAATTTCATCCTCCATTTGGTAGTCCATTCCTCAATGGAAGTGAGATGACGTTGAGTGTATAGGTGAGAGTAACGAAGGTTTCTTGAAGAGGCAAAAATGGCAGTGTCATCAGCAAATGTGGCAAATGTGGTATGAGGATGAGTAGGGATGTCTGATGTATATAAATTGAATAGTAAAGGAGCCAATACAGATCCTTGTGGGACGTCATCAGTGATTGGATGGGTAGTTGATGAATAACCTTGATAATGAACAAAGAAGTTGCGATTTTGTAGATACGATCGAAGGAGGCGAATGTATTGATGATGGAATTCCATAATACTGAGCTTGTAAATTAGTCCATTGTGCCACACTCTATCAAACGCTTTGGAGGTGTCCAAAAATATTCCAATAGTATGACCACGGTTGTTAAATTGTAAGGTTATCTCTTCGACAACTCTCACGAGTTGGACTGTAGTGTCATGTTGTGAGCGGAAGCCAAATTGATGGTCAGGAAGTAAATTTCGAGCTTGTACATGTTGAATGAGGCGTGCACATAGTAATTTTTCAAAAACTTTGCTTAATGTAGAAAGTAAGCTGATCGGTCTATAGTTTTGTAGATAGAGGAGATCTTTGCCAGGTTTTGGAATAGTTGCAACTTTCCCAATCTTCCATTGTGATGGGTAGTGGCTATATTGCATAATGGCATTGAATAATTTGGTAATCAAAACAAGCATTTTTCTTGGTAAGTGTTTTAGAGCTAAAGGAGAAATTTTGTCAGGTCCTGATGCTCGACGATTATGGAGTTTCTTAAAAGCTGCTCTCACTTCTCGTGGAGTGATGAGTGTAGTTGGGTCAAATGGTTGATTGAAAGAGTGAGAGTTTAAGTAACGGTGTACTGCATTTATAGTAGCTTCATCGTATGGTTCAGTATTAACCATAAATTGTGTTTCGAGGTGATCTGCAAGGGCCTCAGCTTTCTCGCTGGAAGTGTACACAAGACCATTAGATCCATGTAGAGGCCGATTTATAGTTTTAGGAGTTGTTTTAGTGAAGGATTTAGCAAACGTCCAAAATTCATGGTTATGTTCAGTAAGAGTCTGAAGTTTCATGGACCAATTTTGTGCCGCAATACGTTGTAGTCTTAATTTTACTCGCCGAGAAAGAAAGTTCAAGAGATTTCTATACAGAGGATGTCTGGTTGTCTGCCATTTTCGTCTCATCCATCTTTTTAGTGTGATTAATGCATGTGTTCGTAGCTGCTGAGGAGTGAGTTGCTGTGCTGTGGTTGAGTGATGACTAGAAGTGGTTGTAGTATGTAAAGCAGATTTAATAGTAGTGGTTATGCTGTCAACTGCTTGTTGAATATCATGCGGTGAGTTCAGAGGAAGTCTGGTGTCAGTAGTTCTAGCAACGAGTTGTGTATAGCGATTCCAGTCTGTAGTGTAGACTGGTGGTAGCTGTCGATTTACAATTGAATGAAGCTGATAAATGTCCATAATAACCGGGATGTGGTCAGAATCCAGAGCTGAAATGGCATGTGGACCATTGGTAACTGCAATGCCTTTGATGAGGGCCATGTCTAGAACATCCGGCCTCCCCCCATTTTTGGGGAAATGTGTCGGTTCAGTACTTGCTAGGGGAGTAACTGTTAGTCTTGTTAAGGCGTGGTAGAGTTTTTTGCCAGCTGTGTTTGCGTTGCGTGAGTTCCAGTTTGAGTGTTTGGAATTTAAATCTCCAGCAATACAGATGCGAGGTCCGAGTGCACTCAGTCGGCGTATGTCACCAATATTCAATGGTACTGCAGGTGGTTTGTAAGCAGCTACAAAGAGAATGTCAGAGTCAGGGGTATGGAGCTTTATTCCAGTAGCTTCTAGTGATTGTAATGCAGGAAGAGTAATATGTTCTGTTGATAAATGATTTTTACAGATAACAGCTGTGCCACCTTTAAGACAGGACGACCAGTACGGGTGATGGTGTAGTTACGTATTTTCCATTTTTGATGAGGTTCTAGATGACTCTCATTTAGTAAAAGTAAGTCAATATTGTATTCATGAAGGAAATATTTGACTAAGTGCTGCTGTGTAGAGACTCCATCGGCATTGAAAAAGGCAATCCGTAAATTTCTTGCTGAAATTAATTTATTCAGAGCCATCATCAAGAACTGAGACAATAATATGCACTATAGTAGAAAGTGTGGTAAGTAAGCCAGAATCAGGTGATAATTTTGATAATCCTTGTTCCACACGAGTAAGAATTTTCATGATGTTTAGACCTTGAAAAAAAGATTTAAGTTGATTGTAAATTGTTTGAATTGTTGTGCCAAATGTGGATATATTTGCTAATGAGAGACCAGTATCAGAATTTTCTGAAGAATTTTGTTGATTTTTGATCTTAGATTTTGCAGATAGTGGTTGTTTTTGAGTAGGAGAGGAGCTGTTGTTGTTTTTAGTAGTTGAAGGTTTGGCATTATCTGTAGTAGTATTCTGTGTTGGAGGTGCTTTAGCACTAGCGGAGACTGCGTTTATTTTAGTACTGGATTTTGAAATTGTTTCTGTGGTAGTAGTAGTTGAATTCTCTCGTTGAGAACGACGTTGTTCTTTAGCACGTTTAAACAAATCACAACCTCTGTAGTTGGCTGGATGTTTTCCGCCACAATTTGCGCAGTGAGCAGGAGTATCCGGTGGTTTTTGACATTCAGTAGTTGTATGCGGTCCTCCACATTTCACGCATACAGGGTCACAAAAGCAAGTTGTCTTAGAATGACCAAGACGCTGGCATGAATAACATTGTAAAATGTCCGGTGGACGATACGGTTCTACAAGAACACGATAGCTCAGTAAGTAGTTTAATTTAAATATTTCAGGATTGTCAATGCTTTTAGGCAAAGAAACTAGAAACAATGGGTACGGAATGCGTTCCTTCGTTTGTTTATCCTTTCCGAACATTTGAGTCACTGCGGTTGCTGGGAAACCTTGATCTTTCAAATCTTGTAATATATCCTCTATCCTCTGTTGGTGTATCTATGGGCAATTTGTGAAGAACTACCTTGTAATGGCCGTTCTTGTTTGGTTAGTTCGGTAGCAAATTGGTATTGCTGCTGTTTACAGTAAGCTAAATGTTTGTCATAGTCACCACGATTGGTTGCTTGGAAACGGACGTAATCTTTTGCGTGAGTGATAGTTGGCTTCTCTTGGCAGGCTGCAGAGAGTGTTTTGGTGAACTGAAATTTATTTGTAATGCCATATATATACAAGGGTGGTGGCTTGACAAAGGTAACTTTAGTTTTCTCAGGTTCATTGTTGTTATCGTTGGTGAGTGGCTGATATCGATTTTTGGTGGCTATCTTGGCTACAGAGTCTTGAACTTTACGTACTTTGGCTGAATGGCGGGGTTTAGTCCAACCATCAACTTCCATATCGGTGTCTGTATCACTAGGAGATATTGTGTTTGGATTGCTGCGATGCTAAGTAGTACTACACAGTTTGTTGTGAGCAGTGTTGACGTCAGGAAAATCATGATCTGAGTTGATATCATAGGTGGCCTGCATTTGCTCTTCTTGCTGATTATCTCCTTGCCAATTATTTATATGAGAAGGATTAGGATTTGTTTTTGTTTTGTATTTGCGCAGTAGGTTTGAGTTGGGAATAACATAGCGATCAGAATGATGAGTTCTAAAGTTGAAGGTACCTGTCTTGAAAATTGGACGTGTGGTTGAAAAGGCATTGCCTTTTCGATGTCGACGACCATTGACTTTCGTTGATTTAGCATTCTTTTGGCTTGCAATCATTGTTTGATTGGTAGAAGTGCCAGTAGTGTCAGTAACTACAGTGGGAGGGGGGTTAGAGGAGGGTTCTGGGGGGTCCGACATGGCCCGGTCAGCGACTAGGCAGATGCCGGTTAGAGCCAGTGGCCCTTAAAAAGGTCCCCAAATTTTGGCCCTTAAAAAGCAAATTTAAAGGACTTAGAGTGCGATAAGAGTCTAAATTGAGCTTTATTTCTTTATTTTCGTTTGTTTTATTTACGTTCTGCCAGCGCTTTGTGGAACCTTTACTGTAACAAGCTGCACGAGCTCCGCACGCTTCGGAACCTATTACTCGACTGTGTTTGTTCCACTTTTCTAGCAGATATTTTTATTTGTTTCAAAAAATTCAAAATGGCGTCCTGGAGAGCTTCCAGTTCGTTTAATCGTCCATCTGCACCCTGCTTTTTCCCAAACTCGGTATGGCAAACACGAATCTGAAGTCCTTTGATGTGTATATCATCTCTAAATAAGAAAACATTTTCTAAAAATCGTTAATTTTTAACATGGGATTATATAGGAATTAGATACATTACTCATTAAGCTCATAAATTATGGTCATAAATGAAACTATCTGCTAATATGACTGCCGGAAACTATATCACGTGACACGTTGAGAATTGTTCGACTCGAATTTCAAGCTTCGCTTGTCATGCTGACTACATTATCGTTTCCTTGCGGATTTCAATGCGGAAATCGAAATTTGCTAATTTGGCCAAGATGGCCGTATCCGGAATCTATATCACGTGATACGTTATCAATAGTTTATTTTATATTGGAAGTTGCATCCAAATAAATTACGATTAACATAGGCAGACAGTATTAGCGCCCAATCCGACTTTTGAAGTGTCCAACCCGATCCGGCAATGAAGTACTTGTGCCTGGTTCGGACCCACATCATATGTGTCCGGGCCGACCCGGCTTGGCCCGGCATGAGCCAGGCCCGGCTCGGCCCGGAATGTGCCCGACCCGGTGTACTTGAAACGGGTCGGGCCGGGCAGTTCGCCGGGCTCTGATCTAGACGGCATCAACACAGCACATACCGACGTCTACATCATCGCCGTTTAAACCGAAGTTACCACCTAATTATAGGGTTACCTTTTGATTTCCGGATTCTCGGAGAGATTTTAAATCCTATTCACGGAGCGCTTGGGACAGACTTTTTTGGATAAGAGACAAATGGAATTAACTTTCAGTAATGTGATTCCTCTTGTAAAACCCAGTGAGTTTTAATGAGGAAGTGCTACCAATTTTAGAATTAAATTCAAAAATGGATAATTTACGTAAATTGTTTACTTAACCTGTCTTCAGAGAAAACAACAAAACGTAGCTCAAGTAACGCCAGGAAAATTCTCATGTTGCAACTCCCAAAGTTGCGACATCATGAAACTGAATACTTCTAAATACAATCAGTATATTAGAGGTTTATACAGTACGGTGGTTCGAAGAAAATATCTTTCCTTTTCGGGATGCTATAGTGCGGAAAAGTGGCCCATGGTGCTAAAGAGAAGAAGAAGAAAAGAATATTAAGATCCGTTAAAATCTTTCGCTTGCGCATCGTCTTTGAAAATTAGGAAAATTTTGAAAATTGGCTTTCTTTCGTCTTTTTTTTTTTTTTAAATTATCAAACATACTTTGAACGAAGTGCTATAGATTTGGAAATGTAAACATGAATGACATAAACTAAAATAAGTATCAATGCCGTTTTTATATCATAGTTTACTGGTCGTGTTTTGCGACAACTTTTTACGAATAAAATGTGAATTCTCATATCAAGAATCAATTGTCATATAATTGCAATTTTACAAAGTACATATTTTCCTCATATATAAATTACAAGCTGAATTTCGACTAATTATGATGTTCTCATTCTTCGAGTTTCACCCACACCCTTCGAAACCAATAAGCTCATAAATAAGGTGATTTGAAGAACTTAGCAGCAGATATTCACAGCTATTTACAAGTTAAGGCATGCTGTTCTCACTCTTTCAATATAATACTTGTAACTTTAAATTCTGATTTATGAGAGAACTTATGTGTATTACTGATCTTCACAGTAGAAAGGTTCTGATGTGTCCAACTCTAAAGGGAGCTCCGCAGACTTTGCGCGAATCTTTTGACACTAATTTACACATTGCTCAACTGCCTTAGCATTCCAAAGTAAACCTTTTATTTCCCCATTTGGCACTGTTTCAAATTGGGTTTGGGATTTAATGTTATCATCACTGATTTTCTGTAATGTATCACTGACTAATCTTCAAAAGTATCCCAGTGAATTATCTTCAGCAGATAAATTTAAGTTTAGAAGTTCAAAAGGTTCTAATTGATAGTCGAATTTAAGGTCGTACTTTATATATGAAAAAAATATATACTTTGTAATTGTATGAGAATTGATTCTTGATATGTGAATTCGCATTTTATTCGTAAAAAGTTGTCGCAAAAGACGACCAGTAAACTATGATATAAAAATTGCATTGATACTTATTTTAGTTCATGTCACTCATGTCTATACTTCTAAATCTATAGCATTTCATTCAAAGTATGTTTGACAATTTTAAAAAAAAATAACACCGAAAGAAGCTCAATTTTCAAAATTTTCGTAATTTTCAAAGACGATGCGCGACCGAAAGATTTTAACGGATCTTAATTTTCTTTTCTTCTTCTTAAATTTTCCTCGCTATGGAGTCCCGAAAAAGCAAGATTATTATTTTTCGAACCAACCTATTATACTGTATTATGAGGCATTCGAACTTAACTAAATAGTTCTAAATACATTGGTTATTGCTTCCTTTTATTGACTAATGATATACTCTATAGATTCAAGTATATTATACATAAAAAACCACTGTCTTACCTGCCCATAAGATTTACCGATACCAATTGACCTATTAGATGGTGCGTAATTTTTTTCATGAAAATCGTACTGCAATTCTTAATAAACGTGCAGCCTTGCCAATGTAATTAATTTATTTTAAATTATTCCAAAGCGGCTCAATTCACAATCAACCGTGAAGGATGTCTCGTATACTGCGTGTGTAGTGGCGAGTTAAAGAAACTAAATTTGGAAATATGATAAGAATGTTACTGTCAGCGACTTCTCGCAGAATAAAGAATTGAGGTTTGTGCAAGAAAGCTAATTCCCGCACATTTAACTTTCCAATCCGGACTCCGGACAAGTTTCTTAATTCCCGGACTGTTCGGGCGAATTCCGGACGGGTGGTAACCACACCTAATTACATCGCATAGGTTAAACGATCACGAAAGGCTTTCAGATACTATATCAAAACTCACATTCCGGCTTCATTACAACTGCACCGCCAACTACAGCGATCAGTTAATAACTTCCTTGCAGCATATAAACTAAGACAATGGATAAAAAAAATTGCAACCCAACAAAAAATTTGGAAGCGTTTCAATGCTCTCACTGGCCTAAGAACAAAAACAACATACCCATTACTACAGAACGACCAACTATTAGAATCGGATCAGGAGAAAGCAAACGCCTTCGCAGCTCATCTGCAAGAAATTTTCCATCTCATATGGCCTCATATACCAAGAACAAACAGGCTACATATAACCTCACCACCTCTACAGCCTCATTAAGACCATCAAGTCAACGAAAACAACTACATCACAGTGCCGATTATAGTCAACGAAGTTCCCACCACCATCGCCAGAAAAACGAATACCGCTCCTAGACTGCACGGTATTACACATAGGCATATAAAGGAAGGATGTATCAGACTACTATTACTGATAGCAGCTATCTTTAACTTCATTCTACGCACCGGATTCTTACCAACGCAATGGAAAACTGAAAATGCATTAATGTTCTTGAAACCCAAGTAACCTCCTGCCTCCGTTTCCTCATTTCGCCCTATCCAACTTACTCCTACTCTAAGTAAAATCCTTGAACGCACCACAGTCAAACGCCCTTATCTACACCTTCAAGACAGAAATATTTTACTAACACACCAAGCAGGATTCCGACCTGGATACTAGAAAGCAGGTGGTAAAAGTGACAAATGAAATTTCGAGTTGATAGATGTAAAGTATGGGGTTTCGCAAGAGTTAATTTTAGATCCTATCTTGTATTGCTTATATGTAAATGAATAAATAGAATTATATGTAACACTGCCAGTTCCATTTATTTGCTCATAACCTACAGACCTATATACAGGGTGATCGGAAAGAACCAGATCAGCTAATATATAAAATGAATAATGATCTACCAGCAATAGCCTAATGGTCTCAACAGCATGGCCTCCATCTAAATCCAGGGAAAACACAGTCAATAATTTTCAACAACACCAAACTCTCGCACATACATACACCTAAATTAAAATTAGACGGCTAGTCTTTAACTGTTAGCGAAGTTGTTAAAAACTTAGTAGTTAGAATAGACGAGACATTGTTCTGGCGTTCTGTAATGGATGCTGAATTAAAGTTAGATTACATTAGATTAGGCCTAATTAATTAATTTACAGTTTAAATGTATTTAAACACCTTATTTATTGTTATAATAGAGTTTTTAACTCAGATTGTGTGAAGTTACGAAGATTTTATATGTCTGATTGCATGTTTAACTCGCAGGTGCAATGTAAGTAGTTCAAGAGTCAACGAATATATGGCAGAGCGAAAAATACTTGGAAAGTTGAAGAAGTACAACATGAAGACAGATTTTGTTCATTTCGAAATGTAAACAAGAAGGTTTGAATATTATTTAATTAATGATGTTTAAGTAAAGAAAAACATAAAACAATAACTTTTAATAAAAGATTAAAGAGACAAATATTATGTACCTAAGGTATATGTAAAGAATAGCTATAGGACTGCACGAGGTAGGGTATACATTATTTTTTATATGGATATTAAAACCTCTTTGCATCGACCACCTGTTTTTAATTACGTAACGACAACTTCAAGGGGTTTCTTTCTGAGAAGTATATCCTTAAGTAAGGAAACTCTTTGTATTTTCACGCCAAGTGTCGTACCGCCTCGTGTAGCGGATAAATCCGAGGTAATAGGGGTATCTTGGCAAAGTAACAACAGTGAAACCAAAGAGGAGAGTATTCATATCTCGGACGTCGAAGACTTTTAATAGAAACCATAGACGTTCCAAAACTAGTCATGCCCAAAGAACACGAAGCAGCCTGGAAAATGCACGACAAGATGGCGTCGCAGAGTGGACCTTCGACTCATACTCATAATACACAATACAAAGATCTTTGGTGCATGGAAACATAGGAAAGAACGTTCCGGAAGTAGATACAGAAGGGCGATTGAAATTTGAAGAAATTGAAACCGTACATCATCAACAGAAACAAATGGAACAGATCAAAAGAGTAAATGCAGATGAATGAAAGATGTTTCTATAAGTAATCACATGCAGGAATAAACGGCATTGGAATTTCAAGAGCAACAGAATGGCAATACTAATGAAAGGGAGAAAGACAAGGATAATATAATGGAAAATTATAAAGAATTTGATGAAAATAAAGACAAGGAAAATGGAAAACAAAAATATGAACCATCAAATTTAGAGAATTTAATAATGACGTTTTTAGAAGCAAGTCGAAGAGAAAAGTAAGAAAGGGAAGAGAAAAAAGAATAGAGAAGGAAGAAAGGAAAGGGGAGGAAAGAAAAGTGAAAGAAGAAAAGGAAATTTGGAGACAAGAAAAGGAACTTCGTTGGGAAAATATGACACAAGAAATAGTCTTAAAATGGAATTAAAACCAAGACCATTTGATAGAGATGAAACGGATGAACTACCATCAGTTACCCAAAGTAATTATGATGTAAATAATGAAGTTATAGAAAAAGATGATTGTTGTATGAAATCAATAAAGACAGTTAAGAATATAAATGTAAACACTGAAGTTAAGCATATTAACGAGCAAACGATCATTGAGGAGCAAACGGTGATATCGAAAAGAAAGAGAGAAGATCCTATATCGCAAGAGAGTAATCAGAAAAAGAAGAGACCGACATTAGAGGAAAAAATTGTGATAATCAATGACCAAACGAATATAGTAAGTGTGTGATCTGGAACCAGTTATAGAAGCAAAACAAATATTTGTGAAGTTAAGACGATGGGATGTGATAAAATAGTGTGAGGCCAAAAGGAAGAGGGAAAGGTGAAGATAGTAAATAGTAATACATTTAATATGAAGAAAATGAAAAATCGCGGTAAGAAAAATAAAAAAAGATGAAGTAAGAAAACAAGTCGTGAAAAGAAAAAGAAAAGAAAACAAATAGAACAAATGGAAATAGGGATACTACAAAAGGAATCCAGATGTCTAACTAAGGATAAAGTCATTGAAATATAGTATAAGTCGAAAGACGATAAAGGAGAAAAGAATATGCAGGCATGAAAACAAAAGTCGTAAAGAGCTATATAGAAAACGCGTTCGCAGGAAAAGCGTAAGAAACCAAATCTACTATCCACAAATTCATTAAGCCTTAACTATGATGATGACTTGACTAAAAGTACAAAAGGAAGGATAGTAATATGATCATTAAGGCAATTGAGTCAATATACTTACAGTTTGTTCTCGATTATCTGTTTAATAGTTTTGGGATAAAATATCCAATATATATGAATAAGAAGAAGGAAGCATGTATACAACATTATATAGAAGTAAGTGAAAACAAAAACAATGAAATATCTAGCGAATAAATTAACATTAGAAAGAAACAACTATAAAATATGTATAGATAATGGTATAAATTGAGAGTGAGAATTAGAGAGAAGGCTCTAGGAAAAAATAATTCTTCAGAAATTATATGAAAGGAGTAGAAATGGAATAGATCAAGTGCAATTAGTGAGATCAATTATATGGAAGTATAGTAGAAAGAGGAATAAAATTAGGAAGAAAATGAAAAGGAGTCAACAAAAGAGGAACAGAAACTTTGAAAGAAAGAATAAACCGAGAAAATCAAATGTTAAAAGTTATAAGAAAAACGTTATAAAAAGGGCATAAAAGAAACAAATATCATACAAAACATATGAGTAAGCAAACAGGACAGCAATACATTTTTAGTCTAACTAATGAAATTATCATAGAAGTAAATTATAAACAAATAATATACAATAACAAATGAATGCAAATGAATGCAACTTCAAGAGGTTTCTTTCTGAGAAGTATATCCTTAAGTAAGGAAACTCTTTGTATTTTCACGCCAAGTGTCGTACCGTCTCGTGTAGCGGATAAATCCGAGGTAATAGGAGTATCTTGGGAAAGTAACAACAGTGAAACCAAACAGGAGAGTATTCATATCTCGGACGTTGAAGACTTTTAATAGAAACCATAGACGTTCCAAAACTAGTCATGCCCAAAGAACACGAAACACCCGGGAAAGGACACGACAGTTCTCACGTTAAAGAAAAGTTTATTTTACATTGCACGCCCTGAAACGAATATACATTTACACACCTTGGAAAATTTAGAAAATTATTTGTTTAAACTTTAATTATGCCCATTATGTATTACGGGGACATTCTTTACAATGATGTGCTAACTACTTTATCAGATCGACTACAGTGTACACAAAATTCCTTCAGAAAGTACGTTGTTGGGATCAGGAAATATGACCATGTAACACCACACAGACTATAATTAAACTGGCCAGATTTGAAAACAAGAAGAATGTTTCACATTGCGTGTCAAGTTCCTAAGAAAGTAATGAAAACTAGTCCTCAATATCTATCAGATCTCTTTCAACACTCTTGTTATACACAGAAAAGCAGATGATTTGATAACCTTTTAGTTATACCAAGACAGAACAGGCAAGTACAGCAAGGCTTTTGTTGCAACTAGAACACGTTTGTGGAACTCGTTGCTTTTAGAGCTCACGAAGAAGCAATCAAGCGTAATATTTAAAAGGAAATACAGTAACATATTACTAGCAGAAATTAAATCGAGATATATGTAATATACCCATTTATAAGAGAGAGAAAAAGTTATTTAGCAGCAGCTTTTAGTCACTCTTATTGAATTCGATCAGACTGCCTCACACAATATTGTGTGCACAAACGTGTTAATGAGTTGTTTTTGGTGTATGACGGCAGTATATTATATATTTCAAACCTTAATTAAGTGTTCATGTATGTATGTGTGCGTGTGTGTGGCTTCACTGTGACTATATGGAAATAGAAAAAAAAGATGTTGAAACATAACTTAACCTAGCCTAACTTTGGTTAGTTAGTGTGGTAGAAGGAGTCTCTGATGGAATAAAGCTGGTTGAGGCATAGATGTGTAGGGTGAGAGTTGTAACTTTGTCACTTTTCACAACAGATAAGCATGGGTGGTGGAGTGTGAGATGATTCAACTTTATGATATTTAGATAAATGAAAAGAGTTAGATCAAGCGAGATAAATACACGTATGGATTGATGACGATGTTTATTGTCGGAGGGTGAAGTCAGCCAGAGAAGCAGTCATTGCACAGAAACTGATCATTTTATTATCCATTTTGATTCTCATTTTCCTGTTTCCCATCTACATCTCACAGGCTTCGGTCCCAGGATTGACTGACAATATAGAGGACGGAATACATCTAGGACTCCTATAAACGGTTCCAGAATTCGGGTCATGGCACAAAGTTCACGGGCGATCTTCACGGAAAGACAATGCAGCTGCTGCAACATCTCGTTCTCGGTCTCGCACTCCGGTTAAATCCATAGATAAACAAAATAACTCCATACATAAAAACACTTAAGAAGCAACACGTCCAAACGAACAGCGATAGTGACTATTCTGAACAAATGATTATTGAATATTGAGCCTCACATTCTCAGAAAACATGTTATTTTTGTTAAGTAATTACGACGCTAAATTCCAGAACTAATTCTCAAGCAGCTTTGCAAATATGTGCAACGTAAGACCATCACTCAAATCATACCCACATGCAATGGTATGATAATTAAATCTCCAAATTCAAACCTTGCTAGCCACATAAGAAACGAACATACCCTAGAAATATTTGTTAAATCAGCAAAAATAATAAACGTGAATCAAAACACACTAAACAAAATCCACCTCCACGAAAACCTTCAATGCTTTCGGTAGTAATAAGCGGCGTCAATCCTACCTAGACTGAAAAGGAAACCATTGACAAACTACGCCATGAGGAATACGAATTCACACGAATCATACGCAACGTAGGTCCCACACACCTAGTAGCTACATCACAGGATACAATTAAGACCTTACTTACGTTGAGAGTTTTCATTTATCTAAATATCATATAGTTGAACCACCTCACACTCCACCACCCATGCCTAACAGTTGTGAAAAGTGCCAAATTTACAACTCTCACCCTACACATTTATGCATCAATCAGCCTAAATGTAGTTTCTGTACAAGTATACAGGTCCTCATTCAACCCGTCAGTGCTCAAACTTCCAGCAACCTCCTAAAGACTGCACTTGTAACCTGTCTTATCCCACATACAGTTATCAATGCAAAGCTAGACCTCCACCAGAACCAACCAAACTTGAACTCACAGTACCTCTCAAAGTCTCAGGTCCAACTACCGAACCCGAAATCAACATCGCACAGCATCCATCTTAGCCCAGCCTATTACTATAGAACAATTGAGGAGCTTGTTTCGAAACATCACTTAAGTCACTTTTAGATCTTAGCCCAACCTATTACTATAGAACAGTTGAGGAGTTTGTTTCGAAACACCACTTAAGTCATTTTTAGTGTTTTTTGGTTTTTGGCATATGTACATATGCCTGACTAAAATAACGTTCAAAACTGGCATAAATCATGTTGAATTTAAAAGAAAAAAGTTACCTTTTTCCAATTATACCTACATTTTTAAACATATTAGTTCGAAACTCCCCATAAGTCACGTGGGCATTCTTTGACTACAGTGAAAGTGTAATTTTGGTTGTTACTAAGTTTCTGATTATTGTTTATTGTTAAATTCCTACTAAGCTATTTTGTAGAGGAACCTTAGAAACGTCTCTAGCCTCAGAAATGCTTCGACTGTCCCAGTGTAAACTGAGTAAGTCATGAGAAGACAGTAGACGTAAAGAAACTGTTAAAATTTCTAGAGCTCAGTGATGACATTCGAGCATTCTATGAAGAAGCACTATGTAGTGAGAGCGCAGAAATTGAAGAGGAACTCATATACGAAGATATTGAAGAATTTTGTGTATAATTAATACTGTTGTAAAAAGCTTCAGGTCATAAAGACACTTTTCGTTCATAAATACATGGGGTGTGAACATTGTTGCTGACAATAAAATTATATCATTTGCATTTTTTAAAGAGATTAGTTATTAAGTATTAAGATATTTAAAAATGTGTATAATGGTTTTCTGTAGGCTGTTGTTTTGAAGTATTTTTGTAATGTAATGTAATAATCAATAAACCGTAAATACAAATGTTGGTAAATAATAATAAATTACAAAAATAATAATGCATTAAAGTAATTTTCGATGCGAAAAATGCATAAAAATTATGTTCATTATTGTGCGGCACATTGATTTTGTAAGATATTATGACTTAAGTGGTTCCTGCAAAAAATAAAAGTTTTGTTACGTTGTTTAGGTTTACCTAAACACCACATTAGATTTTTTTTACATTTTAGCATGTTTTTTATATATTCATATCCGAACAAAAAACACCAGAGGTGCAAAAAGTGGAGCCAAGTTCTTTAGCCCTATAAAGGTGTGAAATGGGAGACGGAGGAGCCAAGTTCCTTGGTGACAGCATGTAACAGGAACAAAGGAACTTGGCGCGAGGTGGCAAGGTTCATGATCCTCAAGCTATAAGGGTGGTGGGGATCCTACAACCCACTACGTCCACCGCCACCAACCCTAAGGCTGTTGCCAGCTCGCGCCAAGTTCCTTTGTTCCTGTTACATGCTGTCACCAAGGAACTTGGCTCATCCGTCTCCCATTTCACACCTTTTTAGGGCTAAAGAACTTGGCTCCACTTTTTGCACCTCTGGTGTTTTTGTTCGGATTTCACAGCTTTTTGTACGTGTATAATATATATACTCGCTCGCTCGGCCTCGTTTAGGTCCTCGCCCCCCCGTAGCTGGCTGCGCCCCCAACTTCGAGTTTTTGGGTACTTACGCCCCTTTATCGTAACCACTCTCCAGGACACTGTGCTTCCATGTTGCAGATTTTTTCCCATACCCACCACCCGTGGGAATGAGATATTTATTGAAATATAGGGAAGCTTTGCCATATTTATTGTAACCTACTTGTGATGATACAGCAAATTTGCTTCCTGCTGGCGGCCCTAAAATCCACCACCACCAACCCTAAGGCTCGAACATCATCTGGTGTTTTGCTCGGATTTCACAGCTTTTTATACGTGTATATATATACTGGGATCGCCTCGCTGGGTGTGCTGCCCCAGAATTCCGTGTGCGCCCCAACTACAAATTTTTAGGGCTACGCCCCCTTTATTGTAATCAGACTTTCTGGGGGCAGCGCCCCATGCTGTGCAGACTTTTCCCATATCGCCTCTGGGGCTGCACGCTCATAGCGGTGGTTTGATCCATTTACTGAAA
Organism: Lepisma saccharinum; assembly: GCA_022664845.1. NCBI lineage: Eukaryota > Metazoa > Arthropoda > Insecta > Zygentoma > Lepismatidae > Lepisma > Lepisma saccharinum. The sequence goes on from JAGDQP010016442.1 coordinate 17,239, forward strand.
CATTTTCGTGATGGTACACCTTCATACCAAATTTCGTTTCTATAGCTCGAATGGTGTGGAAAAAGTTTTTGTGCGGCCATTTTGATCCAAGTTAACAACTTTTTCAAAAATGTAAATTATTCCTAAACTACTCTTGTTAATACACCTTTATGCCAAATTTCGTATCTCTAGTTCAAACGGTCTGGAAAATGGATTATGAAGTCAGCCATTTTGGATTCAAAATGATGTCTTTGCAGATATTTTGTAATCTACTAGTGATGATATACCGTCATACTTCGAAATTTCATATTTCAATTTTTAACATCTTTTTTCTTACAGAACCTCAAAATCGCTGATTTCGCAATAAACTCTTGTTCCTGTATAGCATGCTGACGTTTTGTGACACGCGGAACTCGGCTGCATGCACTGCCGTACGTGTTGATACTCCCCTCGATTCGCTCGCGTCGCTGCGCCAAGAATCCCACGGCAGGCCGCGCATCGAACTTGAGGAGTTTGGAGGAACTGCGTCTTTTTATCACAACCAGAATCAGCAGTGCACTGCGCCACATGATGCAGATATTCCCTCATACTCCAGAGCGCTGCGTCCGAATGGGGAAACTTCCACATTCTGCCTGTATAACATGCTCCTGGCAGTGCTAACGTTTGTGACGAGTAAAACTTGGTGGGACACGCAGGAGTATTGGAAGTTGGCGCGAGGAACTAGGCTCATCCATATTCCATTTCACCACTTTTTAAGGTTGAAGGAGTTGACTGGACAGTTTGCACCCCTGGTGCTTTTGCTCGTATTTCGCAGCTTTTTACACTTGTGTAATGTATATACTCGCTTCGCCTCATTGGGGCGCTGCCCCCAGAATTCCAAGATGGCCTCGCTGGGGCGCACCCCTTTATCGCAATCAGGCTCCAGCTGAGAACTGTACTGTACCCTAGTAGGGGAAACGAGCCGAATTTATTCTAACCTACTCGTAATTGTACACCCTCATAACAAATTTCGTTTCTCTAGCGTCAGTCGTTATAAAGTAGGGCTTAGGCGGGCATTTTGGATAAAAGATGGACACATTTTTAACGTTTTCTTATATTTTCGTGACATAATCGTGATGATACACTGTCATACCAAATTTCATTTCTCTATCTCGAACGATGTGAAAAATGGTATTTCAGCTGCCATTTTGAATCAAAGATGGTGAATTTTTTAAAACGTTGTTATGTTTTCCTAAACTACTCTTGATAATACATCATTATGCCAAATTTCGTATCTCTGGCTTAAGCAGTTGGAAAATGGATTTATGACGCCCGCCATTTTGGATCCAAGATGGCGTCTTTAGATATAGTTTGTAATATTTTCATAATCTACTAATAATGTTGTACTGTCAAACTAAATTTCATTATTCTAGCGGCAGCCGTTTAGGCTGTGTATTCTTTAAAATTTTAGGGTTGGCGGCCATTTTGAATGCAAAATGGCGACTTTTTCAAATTTTAAAAATGTTTTCTTAATTTGCTATCAATGATATAGTTTCGTACCAAATTTCACTGTTCTATCTTTAGTCGTTTAGGCTGTGTATTCTTTGAAATTTTAGGTTTGGCGGCCATTTTGAATCCAAGATGGCGACCTTTTCAAAATGTCGGAATTTTTCCTTTATCTACTTATCATCCTCTACCTTCATACCAAATTTCATGTTTCTAGCTGACTCCAAACACCCTAAACAATATGATGAGTGAGTCAGTGAGTGAGTGAGTGAGTGAGTGAGTGAGTGTCAGTTAGCCTAAAATGTGCAATTTCAGGGGTCCACAACTAGAACATAGTTTGAGATACGAATATGAAATTTTGTACATCTGCACATATTTACCATATCTCCTTAACGGCAAAAGCTCATATTCCTATCTTTAACATCTTTTTTCTTACGGGGCCCCCAAATCGTCGATTTTGCCATAAACTCTTGTTCCTGTATAACATGCTTCTGGCCGTGCTGACGTTTTCTGACGTGAAGAACTTGGCTCATGCACTGCCGTGCATGTTGATACAGCATATACCGCTGAAATATGTTCCATTGAAGGAGGAAATATAGCAATATCAGTTTATCGTTTCTCCTGTAAAATTACAAAAATAGCTTAAGTGGTGTTTGGAAACAAGCTCCTAAATTGTTATAATTCATCACAATAGCGTTACAAAACATCCAACCAGCTCATCGACCTCATATTCTCGAACAAATACATACAAATCCCAGCTAAACAAGTATTTCAGGTGAAATTCCATGCAACATAGGTGTATTCTGATTCAACATTTGTTTACTGTTCCACAAAGATCTGCATACCAATCAATTCACCATTCATTTAAATATGGATTTGGTTATATTATTTGTAAACATCAGTTCACTTATTAACGCTGTAGATCACCCCCGCCATCTTGGTACGCACCTTCCATTGATTTACACGGGAATTGTTTTACTCATTTTATGCCTCTCGGATGTAGAATATTTAAGTTCTGCTTTCACAAAATTTGTCTTGGTGGTTATTTTGACTCTTGAATAGTTTTGGTTTGTGAAGTTTCTCCAAATATATAATTATAATGTATTATTAATAGTTTGCTATATAAATCACAATATGTTAACGGGAAATTATACTGTTCCTGTGTAAAATATTGCATTTCTATAAAGTAGCATGAGTAAAAGAGAGCATGACGATAAACTGTGCGAAAACAGAAGTTAAAACTATACTCCTGAAAAGTATAAAACGAGTAAAACAATTCCCATGTTAATCAATGGAAAGTGCATACCAAGATGGCGGGGGTGATCTACAGCCTTAAGTATAAACCTGTTTTCGAAGCACTTCTACTTGAAGGAGAATCACACGCCTTCCTGCTAAATTAAACTCATATCACTACAACATCACCTTGCAAAACCTCTGGATATCTCCTGAGACGCGAAAATACTCCACCGACACTCAGAATTAACGGGGGAGTAGGCATTGGCTACAAGTCTACCATACCACAGCGCCTTCATCCGGCACCTCCTGTGCCCCTACCTAAACACCTCATCACCACACTTTATTTTCACAACTTCTATATCACGCTAGTTACTATTTATGTAACTCCAGGTCACTCAATATCACTTCCGGTTTTTCAACACATCGCTAATAACTTAAAAACCTTTTATCATCATGCCTGATATAATAAATATGCATAGTCAATCCGGTCGTCAACGAGCACAATTCACAAACTTTATTAGCATATCTACCAATGGACTCACACAACCACTACCCAAACCTACTCATCCTGTCTCCTAATCTACTCCAGTTATAGTTACTCTATCCTCAACTATAGGTAATGACAATGTACCTATAAAACTAACCATCCAACTCCGTCTTCAATCCCAACCTAACCCTTTAGTCCCAAGACAAACTATCCGATACGATCTCATCAAGTGGGACGACTATCGCATCTACAATACATCGACGAATATCTACAAATCACCGCTGCACCCACTACAGAAGAGATCTACAAAACCATAGATACCATCAACGAAAATTTTTAATCAACATCATCATTATACGTATATACCTACAACCACTTCCAAACCACATCGGCCCAAACTCCCTCCACAATATCTTGCCTTACCTTACCTTAATACCTTTGATTTAGACAAAGCATTTGACATGGTATGGCACTAGGGACTGACTCATTTGCAAATTACTCAACTTTCGACTGCCCATTACTTATGTTCGCTACATCTACAATTTTCTCACAAATCCCCTCACATATATCATCATCAAGCTCATACCCCATATTTCTCAACACCGGTATATCCCAAGGATCAGCTCCCCCACCACTACTACACCTTCTCTTCAGTTCAGACCTCCCGTAATTTATATCAAACATTTATCTATATCAATATGTCGACGACACACCATTTCTTGCCAAAGAGAAAAAACATTCAACAAATTAACAAAACTTTACAGCCTGCAGCTGACGCTTTCAGTAAATGGTTTAACACTTGGTAACCCACTATAAACGCCAGCAAAATTGAAGTAATCATCTTCCTGCCACCCAAACATAGCTCCAAAGTCCAACGCAATCCTGCTTGCCTAAATCTCAGCCTGAGTCAAACTCGCATTATACCCACTAGCACAGTAGAATACTTTGGCGTAATATACGGCCATCATCTCAAATGGAATCTTTACCTTAAGCACATCTTAACTGAAACATATTAGCGATTAAATCTTCTTAAACGTAGTACTGCCAGATTATGGGGACTAAAATCCATCGCCATCCTTAATACGTACAAAGCATTTCTGCGTCCTAAGCTAACATATGGCTATGTTGCATGGATCACCGCCCAACACAAGTTTTATAAATAAATTAAAATTCTCGAACGCCACGCTTTTCGCATTGCTCTCAGTATTAAACTACCTAGGCCCACTGCAGACCCCTACACTCGGATTACCATCCCATACATAATCTTTCATATCGAATTATTACGACAACACACCATCACAAAACCTTTCATCCTCTACTGCTTGACATCACGCATCATGACGCTATCTATACTATAAACCATACTCCTCTCACCTCCAGTCCCTTATCCCTGATCATGAGCATCTATCTCACCATACTTCCCAACATCCATCCAGATTTTTCTCATCTGACTTCCTTCTCAGCTCCCCAACCACTGGATTTTATCATTCCATCTGAAGCACAGTAATCCATCAATTACTAAAAGGGTAATCAATTCATATTATCTCTCATTGGTGCCCCGAGCAGACTCGGGGACTGAAGGTAAGATACATTAGTCAACATTAACAATATAACTATTGCGGTTGTGACATGTGAACAGTGCGTTACATTATAATCGCATTTACTTCATCTAAATTAACGGTTACGACGAAAAATCGTAATATTCTGAAGTTTTATTTAATGATGTAATAATAAAGAGTTCCCCATAAACCTACTTGACAAGCACAAATCTAGTATTCCCAAAAATATCTCAAACAAACCTCCCAGAGAAAGGGCCAGTCATGGCCGCACCATGGCAATATTAAAAAAAAACTTTGACAGAGATAATTAAATCTAGCCTAACTGGGGTTCGTTAATTAAATTTAGAGGTCCTTATGTATCAATACGTACAAGCGAGACCAGTCAACATACGATCCCATTAGGACTTACGGCATTTCCTCAGTGTCGAATGGTGAAGTTAACCTGAGATACAGCAGTCATTGCACAGGATTATCTAAACATCATCTGTAGCCATTTCTTTTCAGCACTGGCTCACTCTCACCTCGACAGTTACCTGGCCCCCATTCCGAACGGGGAGCACACCTTACACCAGCTATTCAACAGAGACTGATCAGTGTGACATAGCTTCTGTTCATCACATCATTCGTTTTGTGTCTATATATATATGAAAGTCAGCTGTGTAGTGCTTTCCAGTGTAGTGCCCGTACCTGTGGCGAAGTAAGAGAGCTGGCGCGCGACTTTACGAACTTTGGTAGTTCGTGTCTGTGATAATTTGAATACTTTTAAATAATCTTTTAGTGGAAAGTTTATGCAGAGAAGAAAAGTAGGTAGACAGAATTAGTTCTTTAATAACATACACACTGTATTCATGCACTCTTCGAACGATTTTTGAATGTGTTTCTTTACAATTTTGAAATTTCTTTTCCACAAAGAACTTGTAAAATCAATAATAATCCGTTTAAGAAAGGGTACAAAGAAAATAAGTCCAACTGGTATACTCCCAAACTGTGCTCAATGAAGTGTAAAGTTATGCTGTATTTAAACTTATACCGTAGAGATAAAAGTGAAGCTGCTAGATCAGTTTATATGCATGCTAGGAAAACGTATAAGGTAGCTATCAACGAGGCAAAAAAGAAATATAATTCAGCGGAAATTGACTCATCTGATAATAAATGTAAGAAAGCCTGGAATATAATTAATTCTGTAGCTAAAAGTAATGTAAAGGACTTTGTTTACCCCCACCCCGAAGATTTTAATAACTTCTTCGTGAACTCCGTAGAAGAACTACATAATAATATTGTAAAACCCCACTTAACGGCTGACAATCTAATAGAGAAGAGTATAAACCGTATTGAAGGTAATTTTGAATTTAGAAATATATCTCCTCTAGAAGTTTTGAACATTGTACAAAAATTTAAGCCGGCCAAAAGTGTTGATGTATATGGTTTATCGAGCATTTTAATTAAGAATGTGATTGATTGTATTGCTTTGCCGCTTACCTATTGCATTAACAAATGTTTAACAGAGGGAGTTTTCCCTGATTCTTTGAAAGTAGCACGAGTTGTACCTGTATATAAAAAGGGTCCTGAAAATTGTCCATCAAGCTATCGTCCCATCTCTCTGGTCCCAGTTTTCGCAAAAATTTTTGAAACAGTGATGCATTTGCAGGTATATGATTATCTAGTTCAGCAAAATGTATTTAGTGCTTCACAGTTTGGCTTTATTAAAGGTAGGTCAACTGTTGGTGCTATAGATTTATTAATCAAGAAAATTCTCAAAGCTTTTGAAAATAAAGAATTTGTTCAGGCCACATTTTGCGATTTAAGTAAAGCCTTCGATTGTGTTGAGCACACAATTCTTCTACATAAGTTGGCGTACTACGGGATGCGCGGGATTAGCTATAGGCTATTTGAGTCATACTTAGATAACCGTAAGCAAAGTGTTTCTGTAAATAAAACTAAATCTGGCACTGCAACAGTTAAGTATGGAGTACCGCAAGGCTCAGTCCTTGGACCCCTTTTATTTGTCGTAATGATTAATGATTTACCTTCCTTCTTATCTGCTCAGTCAATCTTGTATGCTGATGATACGACTTTCCTGACTACTTGTGCTGATCTAAGTTCACTTCAATCCATAACTGAAAATACATGGGCAGAAACTGCGATTTGGTTCAAGGCTAATGGACTAGCACTTAACGAAAATAAAACTCAACGTATGACTTTTAGTCTCAAAGATGTATCTCTTGAAAATAGCTCAACCTGTGTAAAGTTTTTGGGTGTAATTCTTAACAATAAGCTATCATGGCAACCACATATTGATTATCTCTGTAGTAGGCTGTCAAGGGTAACATATCTGTTAAGACAATTGAAAAATCATGTTCCTCAGGAATATGTCAGATCTGCTTACTTTGCTTTCTTTCAGAGTATAATTAAGTATGGTATCTTATTTTGGGGAAACAGTTGTCATGCAAACAATATCCTTCTAATACAGAAAAAGGTAATCAGAATTATCGCAGACTCACACAGGTTAGCCCACTGTAGACCTCTGTTTATCAATCTAAAGATTATGACAGTGGTTAACCTATACATCTATACAGTACTCCAACAGGTAAAAAGTAATCTACAAAACGTACAGCTCAGAAAAGATATACATTCCTACAACACTAGGAACAATAAACATATTAATGTACCATTTCAAAGACTGTCCAAATCTTTAAATAGCTATGAGATATTAGGAATAAAAATGTATAATAAGCTGCCTCCAACAGTAAGAAACGAACATCTGAATAGATTTAAGAGAAAATTGTCCAATTGGTTAGTTGCAACACCCTTTTACTCATTAGAGGAATTTTTTGACTGTTCCATAGAAATATAACATATTCTCCTTTTTAATTATACACATTGTTTGTAAAATTATATAACCATACTATAAATATATACATATAAGCAATTAGGCTACCTATAACTGTAAATATATAAGTGAATATTGTATTTGTTGCTGCTGTTGTATTATCAATTTTGTTATAATTTTAACTAGAATGGCTATTGTAATTGTCATAAATTGTCATCCGTATCTTATGCTACAAACTTGACGTTGTCCATTGCTGTGAATAGCTTAACGACAATAAAATTTATTATTATTATTATTATTATTATTCATTTATCATGTTATTTTTGAAATGAGAAATCAGCACGTGCTATAGGTTTATTGATGTGCTTGCATAACCCGACCAAGGTAGGTTGGTGATATAGAGATTTAGTTGAACCGAAGCACGAATAAATAGTGCTCTATCATTAAGTTGTTCGTCCTTTTGTAATTGATGCTCTCTACCTTCCCTGGTCGAGAGACTATAGCTCTTCAGTCTCTTCTGCAGAGAGGAGAATAACTAATAGGTCTCTTGAGCATCGAGAGGTCATCAGGCTGGAAAGGTCTACTTCTGCCAGAATCCTTTCGGCTGTGATTCGATCTCTTCGTAGAAAGGTCTTTAAGTGGAAAGTTTCCTCCTCTTGATCCGTATCTCTCACTGAGAGGTCCGCAGAGAGGACGCGTCTCCTGAATGGGAGGACATTCTCTTTGATAGAACTCTGCCCCATTCTCCGTCAGCGACGCGACCATTGGAGTTGCAACCAGTGCCGCTTTTGTTGACCATGTGACCGGGAGGATTGCATCTATAGAACACGTCACACTTATATTCTTTACTCATTTGTAACAGTTCCGAGTTCTCTAGTTTACTCGGACTTGCCCTCACTGTTACTGACATCCGAATATGGAACCACGTGGCCGTTATAATCAAGCACATATAATATGACAGACAAGCAACAAGTAGGACTTCATCAACTTCCACAAAAACTTCCTGAACCACCACCGTTCTCTACTTTAGGGAAGGATATACGACAGCGACGAAACAAATACGATTTCAACTGGATCACGATGAAGATCTAAATATACATATGACAGCCAATCGAAACGCAGTTCACCTCCATTTAAACGTATTCAGCGATTCAAACACCGATGACGACAACTAGATGGACATCAACAGCACCGAGCAGAAAACCAATAAACAGAAATGCACCTTTCTACCAACGAACTTTGATCCAAAATTATAGAACATGAAACAGTTACAACAACAAATCCCACAGGCACACATCAATGAACTTAAACCAACTAGAAACAGCATTATCATCAAGTCTACAGACAAACAGTTAGCTCAAACAATCAGAAATAAGCACAGTTTCAAAGTTTTCGGTAAATCTGCCAATGTAACAATACTCACAGACAAACGTCTCTAACAAACATAGTCACCTAACCACCATCACTATCCGTGGCGTATTGCCGACAATTCCCACAGCTATACTCAAATAAGAAAGCCATGTTATTGCAAAATGTATTCGAATAATTTGTAATACCGGACCGACATATCTAGTTAGAGTACTTACAAATTCACAAGAAATCATAAACTCTTTACTGAGAAATGACGTATATATCTACAGAGAACCGTCTCATTCGCCACCTCCATCACCAGTCCGCTGTAAATTGCCAGTTATACTACTCACACCCAACAAACAAATAATGTCCAAACGAACCGTAGTGTGCTTTCTGTACAGGGTCACATGGGACGAAACTATGCTATAACACACAAACACTTCCCAAATACATAACATGTGACGAACAATATCCTGCCTTCAACAACAGATGTAAAGCAAGCCCAACTTCAGAAGAGTCGAAACCAGAGCTAGTAGTAAAAATTAAAACTCACGAAGCAACGCACATCAGTCACATCTATCCAACAACCAACTTCTGTTGCACAAGTACTCGCTTTTACTATTTTTGTTTTCCAAATATACATCCATTCCAACGCCATCATATTCTATAGCAAATACAATATGGAACACGAGCAATTCTTAAAGGCAGATTCAACGCCACATACTTAAGACCTAATGAACACTTTCATAGCACTGTATACGAAACAGATGTTTAACCTGTTATTCAACACACTCTCAAACACTTTCATCATCATTATGGCGTTAAGCTTTTTATTTCTGAACATAAGATCACTAACCAAACATCAACCAATATTTGAACTTCTAATACTAGAAGAAAAAATACCGCTTTCGCATTCAACGAAACAGTACTCACACTGAAAAAAAAACTGTAAAATCCCACGCTATGCTCCTTAGACAAGATAATTACCTACCAGCACTACAGGCAAATGGCGGAGTAGAAATTATATTCTGTCCCACCATTGCACATCACCTAAGCTACACCCAAATTCCATATTTAGCGGAGCATATGATCACCACACTTTATTATAAAAGCATATATATCACTCTACAACAATCCACATCCGCACAGGATATACCACATTCTTTTTCAAATTCGTTTCCGACAATTTCCGATAAGATCTATCTGATAATGGCGGACATCAACATACACAGTTTACCACGACACGAAAAAGACCAACACCATATCGTAACACCAACACCATTTCAACACCATATCGTAACACAAACAAGTATCACCAGGATCCAATACAACACCTGTCGTAGTTATTTATTCAACCAATCACATACAGCGCTGCCACCTAACAGTTCAAGATCTTATCGGAAGTGATCACGTACCCATTGAACTCACACTTGATAGCCCAACACATCCACAAACATCATCACCATCATCACGTATCACCCTACGTTTTGAAAAAGCAAAAACAAATTTTACAGAATATCGTAATCATCAATCGTATTATCAATCAAAAACTCGAAAAGAGAACACCCCCGGACAGTGAAGCTGACCTATATAACACCTTAGACCACATTTCCTCCACAATTCAAAGCGCTTCCCAAAAATATCAGATATATTCCTAGGAGTAAAACCTTGCCATCTCAGCCCAAACTTCCTTCTCCCCCTCATCATCGTCTTCCTGGTCACGTGAAATCAAGGTATTTGACAGTAATAAGCTCACTAGTGCAATATTCAACTTAAATAAATACTAGCCAAATAATAGACACATATACAGCATAAGGAACGAAAACAGAAAGAATACCCGTTGTAGCAGAAGGTATACGCCAATGCGTGAGATTAACCAGAGGCTATATGGCGTAAACCACCGTAAATCCAAAGGCTATATGGCGTATACCACCTTTGGTAGCGCGGGCCGTAGGTTGGGAATAAATGTACGATAATGGACAGTTTTAGTACCTATGCGTGATGAATTCAACGTAGTTAATACTTCAGAGTTCAATTTTCCATTCAAAAATAACGCGTGACGTAGTACAACACAATGATACACATATTTTAAAGAGTTGAAACTGGTATGCGCGTTGCATCAATTAACGTACTCAACATTAATGAAATACACGTAAGTATTAGAGATTCACAATACATCTAGCTAAGGGTTAGTCCGTACAACTTTATTTAATACAATCGTGTCGATAACAATGTAGCCGTAGATAATTTGAGTAACAGTCGTATACTAAGTGGGTACACATATGGGTACACACATACAGATATCCGAACAGAAAACCGAAGTAGTTGTGCTCGCCTGAGCTGCCAAGCTGTGCAGCGAGATCTTACTTCCCCGTTGCTCTCTTCCAGCACCGAAGAGACCATGCCGCCTTTCTTCACCTCCCCGAATAAGTCTTTTCAACTGCATGCATCAGGTTCATTTTTGAGTACAGCGAAAAGCCAGAGCGGAAATGAAAAACAACCATAGACTTATACACTGTTGAAGACGTTCCATAGACTAAAAAGAAAGTGACCATTTTTCACGTTATACTGGGCAGCACTTCTATAATAGGAACAATCTTTACATTAACAAATTGTATTTTTTAGTTAATTAATTTTATTATTACTGCTCTCAAATACATAACGGCTCAGTGAACCATTGATCCCAAGGCACCGACCACCACTGGTGTGTGTCCTGTAGCGAAGAGGTTTGGTTTATGCCTTATTATGTGTAACAGTGTGTGTGTTTTTCTATTACTAATATAATTTTATGTATAATGAGAAAAAGTCTATAATAAAAAATAAACAACAACAATTGTATTTATATTTCTTCATCGTATTCTTTTTTCAGCTGCGGGTACTCCATTTCATATTTGACCTTTGACCTCGAGGTCACTACTTTTTCGTATATGCCATGATACCAAATGTGAAAACCGGAAAGGAGGGAGGGGATAGGGCCAAAAAACAACTCGTACTCTTTTACAAAATTCAATATGCCATATTAGGGGACTCTCCACTACCACGAGGGCATGGTGTACTAAAGTATGATATAGTGTGTTCTGTGGCTAGTTCGGGGTTCCGTGCTCAAGGCATCGTAAAATAGCCCGTACTCTTTTATGAAGTGGATTAAATTCGTTTGAGCCAAAGGTGCGTAAAACAGCCCCAAGTGCCCCCACCCTACTCATGTTCCTAATAACGCCACCATGTAACGATATTTTCGTAATTTTTTCCTTCTCTCATTGTGCACCAATCTTCATATCATACTGCTGGTATGTAGGGCACTTAAGCATGAACTAAGCGCATTTCGATGCGACACTAATCAATTTTAATTGCTAAATGCTTTATTTTACGTTCTTTAGGTAACTGTGGCTCGGGTAGGCATAGGACGATGGAGAGAAAAAAAAATCCGTCAGCCAGAGCTACTTTGAAGGCACCTTCTCAGCATTTGCTTCGTGTAACAAGAAAAACGCTAAAACCTCAGCCGGGATAAGCAACTGATGAGATCGTTCCCAGAACCTTCTGACTGATAAATCAACGCTTTACAAACTTAGCAACGACAGTTGGGTACTTATAAATTAAACACATTATCTAAGAAAATGCTTGTAAAAAACAGTAGCTGAGATAGTGCTATAAAAGATAAAAATGTTCAAATGGAGCTAGCAACACTGCTCTTATCTGAATTCCTTTGAATCTTGGCGAACATTCTTTCCTATTGTACGAACATAGTTTCTTTCTTATTTTGAAACATGAGACAAACTAAACACTCTTTCTTTTACTGTCTCCAATCAAAAAATAGTAAACAAATAAACGGTATTTCTGTTCGGGAAAAGCTACTCGCCCACTCATTTCTCCTGTCTTCTTCTTCTCTCTAATTTTGGCTGCAGTAAACGCAGAGATAATAGCATGTTGAGGTCAATAAGAACTGTTTGGACTTTTAGATAAGTTTATTTTTTACATGAAAATGAGATAGGTATGGGTCAATTCACAACAAAGTCCTTCACATGCGAGGATGAACTAAGCAACTCGTCTTCTCAACTGGCATTCCTTATATAAGTAATAAAAGAAAACGAAAGATAAAATGCTCACAGAATGTTACTAACGATGTATCAAACAAGTAGCATACAGGCGCCCTACGAAGAGAGAGAGAGAGAGTGAGATGATTCTAGGTAGACAAAGAAGTGTTATTTTTTTTTTTTCACTATGTTTACTAAACAATCTATTTCCGTTTTAATTGGGGTTGGTACATTTCAGAAGTGAAAATCCGGAACTTACTGATTTACGAAAATCTTTCAAATATTTAAAATGAGAAAACTTTAATTAACTAACTTGCTTTAGATGAGTAATTAAAAAGTACCAAAACTTTCCAAGTTAGGTCTTTGTTCTGTACAGTATTGTTATAAATAAATAGAATCTCATATTACTGAAATGTTCTTGCTCTGTTATCGTCTTGGGTCCGCGCGTGTGAGTTTTGATCAAAAGAGCAAACAAAATATGCCCTGGTCATTGTGGATATTGCAACGGACGCATGGTCATTGTTACATGAAAGGAAGGAAAAGCAAGTTAAAAAACTTCAATAAATAGTAAAAAAAAAAAAAAAAAATTAGACCTCTTAACCCTAGCGATGACAACGGGGTGGGGTAGAAGGTGCTTTATGCCCACCTTTCCCGCAATTTATATTTTATATAATGTAAATAGTTTTTTTTTATAAATATGAAAGTTTTTCTTATTGTTTATTATTAGTAGGGTTACGTACGACCGTATTTTGTACGGATAGTCCATATTTTAAAGTCTCTGTTCGCGTCGTACAGTACTTCTCAATAAATAAATAAATGTTCGTACTTTTCACTTAGCCAGTTGTTGACTGTTAATTATTTTAAACCCATCCACAAATACAGAACACAAATTTATAAACACTTTCGAGTTGCGCACAATGCAAATTTATTCCCATAGCGTTAAACTGCCGTATCGCCTACTATTTGTTAGTTGCAAGCAACGTTCCTACAGTCTTTGATATCGCATAACAGTGTTTTAGGATTCCAAATATATTGAAACATAATGACCTGAAGTTTCTCCTACCTTGGCAACAGAGAAGATACAAATATAAAGAACTACCTACGATTACAGGGTAGCCAAAAAAGTTCTTGAAAGTCACAAACCGAAAGTTATACAGAAAATATCACTTGCAATTAGTTCTCAAAGTAATCCTCATTGGCATCCAGCACCTCTTTTTAAAGTTCCTCTTCCCAAAGTTCCATTTGTCTTTTCACTGCTCGAGCTATGATTGCGCAAAGCGCCTGTCTTGGTCATGGTCAATGTTCCCACTCCCACCCTGGCCACTTTTTCAGCATCTGAGGTAGTTATTTCATTATCAGCTATCACGTCTTCCCATGCAACGTCAAACACGGCAAGAACTTTTCTGTTGTCTTCTATTAAGTTTGTATTTAATGTAATGTCGGAAGTAACTGTTGAGAGTTTCATTCTATTTTTAAAATATGCCTTTAAGCTAAATTGTCCATATTTAGTCTGTAAATATTATGGTCTATCATAATAATTAGTCCATTATTAGGGTTACCATACGTGGCCTTGTCCGTGTCCATACTGTACTTTGCAAAATTAACTAAATGTTCGTATTTTTCATTTGTGTAGTTGTAGCGACCCATTTTCGCTTGGTCGCAACATATCTTATCCTCTCCCCTTTTTTGTGTGTGTTTTTGTCTTCGGGCTCTTTTTGTTCGAGCTCTGTCGGCGATATTTTTCGTCTTCGGCTTTCTTCAAAGAGTTTTATTTGTCCAGATGACAATGAACATTACCCATACAGAACATCCCTTTCATTGTTGTTTGGCGGAATTTTATCTTTATTGTCTTTTCGTTTTATTACTGAATATTTCTTTGCATATTTTATTACATTATTTTCTTCAACAATTTTTCTTTCGTTGAAAATCTTTAAAAACAAACAAAAAGATCTGATTGTTATTTTATTTTTCGTTGGAATTTTGGTGGTAAGCCACAGACCCTTCCTCTCCCGGTTGTCTGATTCGATTCTTTTATCTGATTGGTTGAGGTCAGTCATTAGTAAAAACATGGTCGTAGAGTAGGAAAGACTGCTCAAAATTTACGCTGCGTCCGAAAGTTATAGAAAAATCAAAATTGCAATGCAGCTAATACCTGGAAAGTTAATTAATATACAGAGCAGCATCGACTGGTAAATAACAACAACTTTTGAGAAGCTGTTTCTCCATATTATTTATAAAAGGAGCTGTGAGTTGAATGCTGCAGTTTGGCGTCTTACACCCTCCATATTGGCCTTGACCGGGTGTGGATGAGACGAAGCATCGTTATGGCAGTTTGTTTGTGTAAAGTGGTGTCAATCAGTGTGTGAGGTGATTTGTTGTGTTATATGTGGTGTGCAGTGGTTTCTTTTAGTTCTTCTGAAATAAATAAAAACATAATTTCAGCTGTTCTGTGATTTTTGTGTGTGTGCAAGTAAATCAGTGTTTTCTTCAATATGAAATTGGTGTGTTTTTCTGTGAAGTGATGTGCACCGTAAGAATGTCTGCTTAATTTGATAGGCATCGGGGATCGGTTATCTAAATTCAGGTATGTATGTTTAATGTCTTGACATTGCTCTTTCTCTCCCAGAAACGTAAATCTGTTACACCTACATTTAGATAGCTAAATTTCAGCACATTAAAATTTTGGTTCGTATGTTGAAATATTTTTACCTTGCACTATAGTTGATGCGGCCTTTCAAATGCACGTTATTTTTCTGTTCAGCATTTTTGTTCGCTCTTTTGCTTGAATTGCACGAAATCTCTACAACATGTCCGTTTTTGTTAACCGTGAGATTCAATGTTTTCCCTTTGTTTTATTTTGGTATTTTGCAATGTTTAAAGCTTCTTCGTTGCGTACTAAGTCAGTCAGTTCATGAAAACTCGTATTGTAAATTAATACCTAACCCAATCCTAGTAGACCATGTTTGTACCATCTGTGTGGAAGGTTAGGCTGAATGAAGTTTAAAGATGGAAATTACATACGAAATGTTTTAGTAATGTTTTGAAAATATCAAACTAAATTGTTGCTCAGTAGCTACATTGTAAATAAAAATATTTTCGTTAAAATAAGCGTTATTCGTCAGTAAATGTGGAAATTTTGATTTAACTGGGCTAAAGTTTAGAATGTCTACTACGTTTTGAAAAGTAAAGTAACTTATTTCTTCTGAGAAATAAGTATGTTAATTATATTCTCTGTACTTGGACAGAGCTTTTCTGTATATAATTAATTTACCCTTTTGTTATGTGAAATTGACAGCATCATCAATGATCATTTTCATGTTCAAGAGATTCTCTTTGGAATTTTTATTTTTTTTATTTTTCATGAATATTCAGCAATCAGTTTTTTGCGTTTCTCATTTTTAAGTAAAAAATAAATTACATTTTTACCAGATATTTCTTGTGTCAAGGGTTTCATTATCATATAGGTAGATTACAATCACTGTGGTATTGCTGGAAAAGTTCCCAACCTTTCGCTATTTCAGTCCGCGAAGTGTTAATTTAATGATATGTGAGAAAGTAATTTCAGATGAAGTTAAAGTTTATATTTGATCCAATGCTTAAACAATCTTTAGAGAGTAGTGAATTTAGATCAGTGCATCCAAATTCTCGTGTTTAATATTAACTAGTGCGCGGCAGTGTTGAGCCTTGTATTATTTTAGGGGCCTAGTTGCGTTAGGTCACTAAAATAGTTTTTGCGTTCTGCTTTCTTGCGGGATGTCCTCGCCAGCGTCTCTTCCCCCTCCTTTTTGGGGATGTTTAATACGGGTTTCATTCTGTTTTTGCCAACTTTCTGCGTTTTGGCACTTCTTTCGGGCTTCTTACATGCATGCTTTGTGTACTAGACTAGTGTATGTTCTGTCTCCGATATGGCTGAAGCAGGGTGCTGATGGGTAGGTACCGTCCCTCCCTTCAGGTAAAATAGCGGTTTTTCTTTCGTTTTGTGTCCTCTCCTGTGGCTTAATGTCGGCTTGTCTCCAGGGTAGGTTTGAGCACGTTGTTTTTGTAAGCCCCCCTTTTGCAGCAGGGTGCCGCGGGCCCCTGGTTTGCTGATGAGTCTACCTACTTTCGTTGGAACAGCGCGTGGGACATTACATAGTCCATTTCCAAAAGCTATTTTGTCCGTAAAAATGTAAAGTTTAGGTATTATGAGTATATTTTATCATTTTCTAACATGTTGTAAGGTTTCATGATTCAAGAACGTCCGCAAAATCATTTAATTATCATAGGATAGTAAAGGAGAGAAACAAAAAATAACAGTCAAATATATTTTCTCTTTTCTAAAGAAAGTAAAATCTTGGTAAAGTTAAACTTCTGACACTATTTCTAAGATTTTCATGGCTGCACTCTTACCTTAGTTTTTAAAAATAAGAACTGTTCTAGTTGATCTCCCAACATTTATGCGTTTGGACAAGGGCGGTTTCGGAAATGGACTACACATTTTATAAATGGAACAGTTGTTGACTGTTTATTATTTTATACCTACATATTCCTTCAAATGGGTATCACACAATTTGCAAAGAATATTTGCATTGCACACAAATGTAAATTGTTCTTTGAATATTAAACTATGTTCCTGTATATAAGTAAACTATAAGTAATTAGTGTATAACATGATTACATTATTTACTTAATACTTGTGGTTTAAATTTACAAGTACGACCGAAATACGTGTTTCTTGTGTGTTTGTATGTGGAAGTAACTATGTAAACAAGAACACAAACAAACTTTTTATGACCTAGCAATGTTCTATTAGGTAAGTTGCAAAAATTCTACCGGGTTTGACATGTTGCAGGTTATCGGAGTACTGTTTTCACAGATCGGTAGCCACGTAATGGGGGAATATTAGACAATCCACAGGCGCAGGCAGTTACTGTGCACAAGGAGACAGAATAGCGTATCATGTCGGTGAAATGGAGACCGACAAGATCACATCATATTCTTTACTTATTGAGTTCGATAGGGACAAAAAGACGCTCGCAGTCTGCCGAAACACTCGGCAAGTGTATGGTGAAGATGCAGCTGACGATTCATATAACTTCAGTGGTTCGAAAATTCAAGGTCGAAGACAAACTGTCAAGATCATCCACGGTTTGAATGTCCATCAGTGTTTACCGAAGAGAATCTAAAGCAAGTTATACGAAACAGCCTGAATCCAGCCGTTGAACAATTATCAGAAACCTTCCAGGTACACAGGACAGATGAAAGACGGATCAAATCGCTGAGTTCCACCACAAAATTTGATCGTTGGGTTCAACGCGAGCTGAGTGCAATTCAACGGGATATACGCGACGTGGCTTGTGTTTTCTTTCTTTCCTGTTACAAAAATGACCGGTTGTTGCCGCGCATTATCATGGGTGATGAGAAGTGGGATCTGTACCGGAACATAAACTTCTAAGGACTGTATGTCGCGTTTCTGCAATGTCTCCGTCGACGTTCAAAATTCAAATCAGAGCTTCATGCCAAAAAGGCCAAGTGAAAGGTGTGGTGGAATGCCAAAAGCATAATTCCTTAGAGCTCCTGGAACCTAACGAATCCACTAACTACTGTCAATATTTACAGGCTCCGAGAAGCATTAGGATCGAAGCGGTCAGGCTTCGCCAATCACCAAGAAGTCATCCTCTATAAAAAAAAATATATATATGGACTTTTAACTCATCCGTCCTATTCTCCTCACTTGCCCCTGTAAAATTCCCACCTTTTACGCGATTTACAGATTTCCGTCTCTCGGTAAATCTTTAGTAACGTGGAGGCTGTGAAGACTACTTTACAACCATTCTTCGACTTGAAACCTCAGGACTTTCTCGTCGTGGGATTCATGTCCTACCTGAAAGATAGTAAGATAGTCATCGATTGCAATGACGATTATGCACAGTTCTAAGTGAGTTGCATTCTCTGTTCTTTACACTTCTATATGCACACTAAAAGCGGGTAGAACTTTTGCACGTACCTCATAGAAACATAAATGTACTGAATACAAATGACGAAATGACCCTCCGAAGTTGGAAATCGAGAAGATCGTACTAATGTAAACGATTAGCTATGATTAGTATTAAGTTTAAATTCATGTTGATGTTGCAAGTAATTGTTCCGAGGTTTATTCTATTTAATTAAAGGGGGTTAAGCTAATTTGTGCGTATTTAGTCTCAAACTATTATGGCAGCACTATTGTTATGAATTCTTTCACCTTACTCAGTTATTATCCAAATATTTCCAGTGATAGTATTCTCAGAGAACAAAAACACGTCTAGGTAGAAACAGAGTGTGCACCCATTCGTAATTCATGTGACCAAAATAACATATCTAATGTTTCGGTCTACCAACTAATTTCGGGTGTAATAAAAGACTCGTGGAACATTAATTATTGTTATTATTTATGTTACAACATTATTACTGCTTTTACAATGCACTTATTTATAACTTCCTTTTTAGTGGCATTTCATTGGTCTTGTAGTGTGGTGTGACTTCTGTTCTATTTCTAATACCTCTTCAACAATCGTTCTATTTCATATTTCGTGTTAAATTGAAGTAATTGTTGAAAATATATAATGACATTTCACTTGCCTACTATTATACACATTTTCCTCTAAGTGATAGTTCGTAATTAAATATAAATGTGGTGGTCACAAACTAACCCCCGCCCACACACACACACACATACCGTTGGTAATAGATGTTATTAAAATGCCTTGGTATTGCTAGGATTAAGTTTATACTTTATTGAAATTTTTAAATATTTCCAAAGATATTAACCAAGTAGACCCATACTTTTCTTCTTGGCATTGTTATGATCAGCGAAAAAGTACCAAGAAATTCAGTCAGTGGTTCAAATAGCTCTGAAGCAAAATGGAGGTGGAAACCAATGGTAATACCGTAAGCAGCAAAACGCTTTGTCCCTATTCTAATTAATTGTTCAATTTGAAGGTAGTTGAATTGTGGAATTTGAATGTAGTTAAAAGTAAATCCATATTATATGTATTTGTAAAATTTGAGCTCCTGTACTCAAATTTGAAGAGAATCTAATCGTGTCACAAGAATGGAAACAATAATTTTTCCTTCCTTTCTTCTTCGCTGAAATCCGGGACATTTCTGGGTCCCGAGAATTATTTTCGGGATACTGGAGCGCAGATCTGAATTCCGGCCCCAATTATCCGGGACGAATTCAAGATTGAGAAACTCATAGAAACAACATTGGAATAAAACAAATATTTTTGGGAAGACCTCTTTAAGGTTGGGAAAGTCAACTGCGCTTCTGCTTCAGAACTTTGGGTTGAACCACTCGATAGCTATGATTAGGGTTAGAGCTGAAAGGGGTCACCGGGTCAATCACGTCATTCGGGTCACTTTTTCTACCGGGTCACCAGGTCTGTGCTTTGGACCCGATTTGGCCCGATTTTGACCCGGAGGACGAAGCAGAGATTTCATTTTTTTTTTTTATTATACCCTGTTGCATTTGAACAGTTTCTATCTGCGGTGACCGGGAGCAGGGATGTTACACAACGGAGTAAAAAAAATACGACGCCGAAAAGATTCTAACGATAGTAATAACATATGAAAATAGTATTTGCTGTTACCACTCATAAACTCATTTTATCAATCTATGAAAATAGTCTCATATCCACGGAAAGAACAAAAATGCCACAAGAGGTTGCAAATATTCCCTCGGAAAAGCTATTCTGAAAGAATTTTAGGTTTGAAGTACTAAACAGGATAAAATAATTAAAATCTTTTTAGAACTCTCAAACATGAAGTTCCCATACAGAGGTCACTTCTCAAGGAATCTTACATTATAATTTGGATTGATTCTAACTACAGAAACAAATCCGGTCACCGTGTCAGGACATTGCCACCAGGACAATTGAGTAAAGATACGATCATGGAGTCGCCGAGTTAATTCAGTCCGGTGATTTCGGTCAACACCGAGTCCCTAATCATTCGGGTCAAGACCGAGTAGATGCTCTACAAACATTATAAGATTCACCACGGAAAATCCGTTTATACATATCAATAAACTTATTAAGAGGATCAACATTATCCCGTTGAATCTTATAACATACAATAATTAAGAAAATTGAAATTAGCAAGGTAAATTACAAAGGGTGCCTGCCGATTCTAACTGTTGAGTGATCCCTTCAGCCTTCTCCACAAACTTACAATACTATTTGTATGAGCACTATTTGTGAGGTCACCAAAGTGAACACTATGATTAACTGTTGGGAAAACTAAGATCCTTTGCTAATTATTTTCATACGTCTACATTGAATTATCTTAAATTGATTACCTGCTATCATTTGTGAAATATTAAAGAATCTCCACAGACTCGTTGTTAAATAAATAATGTCATTGGTGGAGCACATTAGAATAATTAACTTTTCTTTATGAGACCAACGTCCATACTGAAGTTCAGAACAAGATCACAATTTTTACATAATTTGGAGATAAACCTAAACTTGGTACACCAGGTGTGCCTTAAAGACCATTCATTACCTCTTCGAGATTTCGAAATTCTTATTTGGTGTGCTTATTTGGCTTTTGTAAAACGCAAACCTGATCATATTGCGAAATCGTGAGGCGCTGAATTGGAAGAGAGTGAAGGACTGCATTCGTAAAATGTTATCCCGATGCCATAGATTAATGTCCGAGGAAGCGTGTGTCAGTAATGAACCTGATAAATGATCTATATGGACGGAAGAAGTAAACATCAAGTGGTTGGATGAAACCAGTGCAACCACCAGGAATTAAACGTTTGAACAGTGTTATATGATTAGGGCATAATTCATTTGATACGTTATCATCCTTATTTGCACTCCATGAATCCAGCAAAAACAAGACTTTATCATAATCAGCAGGCAGGCTATTCCAGAATACAGAATAAAACTCTTTTAAATCACTTTTGTTCATGTTTGCAGTCTTTCCTGGATGGGACACTATGTTATCGGGATCTTTTTGCTTATTTCCTGGAAATTGACCACTGGATTCGGATACAAGAACGTACATCGGACGCAATATTTCACCATCCATGGAAATAACTGGCATGATCATATATGAATGAGTAGTAGCACTGACTGATCCAAATGCATCTCTTACAACCACCGTACTTTTAGTCCTATGAGTCCTCTATGCATGGAGTTCCTTGTCAAATCGACTTTGATCAGCATTTAATACATGACGAGGATTCAGGTCTTCTAGTAACATAAGTTCTTTCATGGATGTAATAAATGTCGTAGATAAGTGATTTAATTCAGCCTCTTTTAATTTCCACGTTTTGCTAACCCTATGTGTGATTGAACGACTGATGATATTGTTTCTCTTTTTAAAATTAGACAGCCAGTGACGAGATGCCTTGAATTGTATAGTATTATCCGGATCTAGCTCTTTACTTATCTGAAGAGTCCAAAAGCGAAGAGTCCTGTCGTGTATAATTGCACAACTCTCGACCATTTCTTTGAATTTATCGTGAACTGCTGTATTAAGTTTCTTATAACTGGGTTTTTGCCTTTTTTTCTCATATTCAAAGAGGAGGTTTTTCGATTGAATTAATCTATACTGTGACTTGACAGATGAAAATTTCCTACGTTTCTTTTCCGGGTTCTCATTGTGTGTCCAAAATATGTAAGGTGCTTCTTTATAATCATTGTATAAGATGTGTTTTTGGTTTTTTTTGGCGAAGGCTGATATTCTTCACCTGAAGAAGCTACAGGTGTCGGAGACTCTTGATGTGTTTGAGAACCTTGCGATGTACTTGGCATTTGCTCATCAAAGACGTCATCACCGTAGTCTCCATCATCGCTTTTATCACTGTCATCAGCAAATCCAAGAGTTCTAACTTCTTCTATGATTTCCATCTTGTCCTCAAGTAACTCCACTATTTGTTTGTACAATGAATCTTCATACCTATTCATTCTCCTATTAACAAATCCATATTTCTCATACAGAGCATGAACGATAGCACCTGCTTCCATTTTCTGGAACGAAAAGAAAAAAGAACTTTTATTGACATTAATAACACGAGCAAACATGCACAAGGACATTCATACACGAATAAAAGAAAGCGGGATATCAGGCAGAGAGAGGGATATCATTCTACACATTACATTAATTGGGAGCAACTTACGACGTATTACCATCGGGATAATCAGCAAAATATGGACATCACAAGCAGCTAAATTCGCTTTCTATTTGAACTTTGACCCGCCATAACCTTTTAGGTAGATGTCCTATATATATATATACCTATTGAGATCGATACGATATGAAAGTGTGTGTGTGTGTGTGTGTATGTGTATGTGTGTATATATATATATATATATATATATATATA